>JABUQX010010371.1:20000-56887 GCA_015478945.1 Trachelipus rathkii
TATTTTATCTTTCAAAACATTTTACAAGTTTCAATTTCAAAATTTAAGTTTTAAATATTAAAATGTAATTCATTTCACCTAAAACATACCAAAACTTAATAAATAAATGTTTTAATACATCTCTTAAACTTTCTCCAAAGAGAGCTGGTGATAACCTACGTTAAAATAGAACATTAATAATTTGTTTTTTCTCTATTAACATCTGCTAGTAAACTAGCGAGAATTTTAAATTTAAAGAAAGAAACAGAAATGAAAAGATCCTGGTAAAAGTGTTGATTATGAAAATCATAAACTTCAATTTGTTTTAAGAATGGTTTCATTCCATAAAAGAGGTTTATATAATCTAGGTTGACCTGACCCTCAAAAACCTTCTTCTTATTTCTTTTATATAAAGACAAATTGTTTAGATAATCTTAGTTGACCCTCTTAACGCTTCTTTTATTCTATAAAAGACAAAATGTTTAGATACTCTAAGATGACAATCAAAAACCTTCTTTTATATCCATTATTCTCTTTATTATTGATAAGGAAGTGAGACAAAATGAATAGTTAAAACTTTAGGAAAATATCTATTAATGAATAAGTCATATTAATGAATAAATTATTTAGATAAATATTAGATACAGAAACAGAATTTAATTCTAGAAAAATATAATACTTTTTGTTATTTCTAGAAAATTTCTTGTACTAAATATGATCACATGACGTAGAAGATAAAGGAAAGGGAACCTTTCAATAGCAATCGACACTCAATATAACTTTGAATATCTGAGTAGTACAGACCTTATGAGTCTAAAAATCTAGAAACTTGAAAGTTTTATGGAAGAAAATGAAATAATTGAGGATAAGATAATTAGAGTGATATGAAAACTACAAAAAGATAAATTGTAAAGATTGAGAACATAGCAATTTTTTACACAAAAGATCTCAATAATAAATTCCGCAATTAACCTGAAAGCAGAAGGTACCTGTCTATATTTTTTTTATATGTTTATATAGATAAAAATATATAAACTAATGGTTCATGCGCTTATATAAATCATTAAGGAGAAATATTCATAAGTTAACGATCTACTATAACTATTAGCTTAGGCTTGATTACTACTTCTACGCCTTTAAGCAATATTACTGTTAATAAGTTATATATCATGAAAAGACATGTGATATACTAATAGTTCCTATTAATGTAAGAAATATAATCCTTGTTTTCTGAATGAAATATATATATCTTGATAAATTTGAGCCTAAATAATATAATTTAATAATTTTGTTAACAACATAAGTCAGTACATATACACCACACCATAAGGTCTAAAAGTTGTAAATATGGATTTGATAATTGAGGGGACGTGAGATGGGTTATAGTTTAACTTAGATTTTAATACCAGCAGAAGAGTTTATATAATGGAAAATAGTATGAACTTTGAGTATTGATAAACTCGAACAAAGACCACTCATAAAAAGAAGAAAATAAGTAGATTTATTCAATTTTTTTAAAAATTAACTACCATTAAAATCTTTTGATTAAATTTGTTTAATAACAGTGATAGTTAATAGGCTAAATTGGCCACTTCATCTGAATACACTTTTCCTTATTTCTAGAAGGTTTTCTAACAGCATATATAAAAGAATCAATTTCAAATCAACCTCAATTTATAAAGATACAACGATTAAAATTCTTCAATATCGATTGTGTCTTTCTTTTCTTCACTTAATTTTAGGGTCAAATAAAGAAGATAAGATTAAAAAAATGTAACTTCAAAAGTTACAATAAGAAGATAAGAAATCAATCATCAGGATTATTGACAGAGATTATATGATTAAATAGGATTTATTATGAACATCAGGCTTGCTTGAAAGAAGAATCAACATAGATTATATGAAGGATGTTATACTGAACCATCCTATTTTAATGAAATTGTGTTAGATAGACACCATGAAGATGAACTATACAATTAAACATTTAATTAGTATGTTTGTGCATTTTATTTTGCTGTAAAGAAATGCTTCAAGAGTATATAGGTGGTATCCTTTAGATGCAATTTTTTTATTGCTTTGTTTATTTAAAGGCTCGGAATATTAGAAATCTGGACACATTGATATTGGAATTCTTTGAGCTCAAGAGGTTTTTTGTTTGTGTATATTTTACACATTTTATCTATGGCATGCATTTAATAAGTGGAAGAATCCTTCTCTTAATACTTTTCTATTCTCATTTACCATACTCATGCCATAATTTTAGCTTCACAAAACTAAATATTAAATAAAAAGAAAATATTTTATTTATAATTATAAATATTATTGATTTTTTATCTTTTTATTTTTATTAAAGAAATCTATATAAATAACAAAACAACTAAAAAATATATTATAAATTTTGTTTTGTTTATATAAAGAGGCGTTAAATAATAAGAATATTTATAATTATAAAGTTTTCTTTAAAGTAAATTAATCCTTTTTGCTTTTAAAAAGAGAATTTTTACTTCATAACTGAGAATTTTATATTAATTTTGTTTTATTAAAAATTAGCCTTACGCTTATACTATATTTTATTAAATATTTTAATATTAAAAATCTTCATTTAATTACTCAGAATCATAAATTTTATCATTAGCCTTATGCTATATATCAATTAATTGATATTGATTAGCCTGATCAGCTTTATTAATATTAATTAGACCTTATGCTATAGTAATTAGAAAATTAGATTGATGTAAGAAAAATTTTTAATCTTAAAGTTCCTTACAATCATATATCTTGACCTTTGAAATTTTTTCAAACTTTGTAGTTTGTAAATTTTTAAGCTTTTACTTATTATTTTATATTATATAAAATAAAACTTTAATTAAAGTTTCAACACAACATGGAATATTAAATAAGGTACATTTTGAGTATCTTGAAAAATAAAAGTTTAATGACTTTTAAGTTATAAATTCAAAAGGAATAAAAACGTTTGTTTTTTTTAAAATTAATCTTGGAGATACACTTAAAATGCTAAAATTATTTCTCTAGCCAAAAAAATAAAGAAAGAGCTATTTAGGTGCATTTTAACGTGAGATAGAGCGACATTCATAAATAAGATGGACACTTTTAGATAAGTTAAAATGATCAAATCAGAATTACTAATTTAACCTTTCTTGCTTGCAAACTGTTACTATGTGCGGCATATCGTTCTCCTAATTACATGATATCCTATAATTACAAATTCCATAATTGCTTGCTTGTCTATTAAATGTTTATAATGTTCTACACATATTAATGCTTTCATCAAAGTGCTTGCTTACTAATATTTTCTCAGATCATTATTATTAAAATTTCCATAATTATCTTGTTACTATAGTTATTATTGTTCAATGTTTAACCTAAGAACATTTTAGTAAGTTTTTTTTATGAATGTGCATTCGTGTAACTTTGCTAACTTAGTACTGTGAACCTTGTCCCTCTTGACATTTGATGTATAATATTAATATCTTTTACTTTACAGGTTATCTGAACCCAACTCCTTATAAATTAACTCATTTTTTTTTTTATTAAGAATGAATTTGATTAATTTAATATTGAGTATTTATCTAATCAGCTTACACATTTGTTCAATTTTAAAAGTAGCTTAACATTCAACTAACATAATTTTCAATGATAAAAATTTAATATTTAGTTATGTTGAAAATTTGAATAAGATGTTTATAAATGCGTATTTAAGAGAAACCATCCTATGATCTATTTCTGGTAGCCGGGAAAATGTGCTACATATAAATATTGAAAATCAAAGACTTTAAATTCATATTTAGTCGAGTAAGACACTTTAAAAATCTTAATTGTTGTGCTTCTTTATTCATACTGGTCACCAATCATATCAATATACTATTCAAATTATTTATGTATTTGAAAAATCTTTTTACTGCTTTAAATATCAGCTTATGACTCCATAAAATCAAAACTCGATGCTTTTAAAAGCAAGACCCCACAAAGACACACTATGAGAACATATAGAATTAACCCCACGCATTTTTGAATATATTCCAAAAATAGGGAAATTTGAACTACGTCCTTAAAGTTTTCTTTTGTTCGCTGATATAACAAATGACACTGATATTCTTTGGAAACCTTTGGAATGATTCATCTGCTATCCCCTAAAAAGCCCCCCTCTTTTAGATACTCCCGAAAAAAGCACAAGGGAGAAGACAAGAGCAAAGCACAGGAGAAAGCGATGTGTACCAGGTAGCAGAATAATTGGCTGCTAACGTATTAAATGTTTTTATAAGAGCTGGAACAATTCTATATCGTGATTAGTGCCATGTGATAAATGTCACACTTTTGAGATAGTCGCGAAGGTTATCTTAACTTAGGGAAATCAATTAAGCAGTTCAATATTAGATTAGATCAGAGAGGTTTAAATAAAACAGAGTCCCAAATAATAGATAGATAAGTATCTTTTAAAATAAGGAACTAATTCCTTAAAATAAAAATAATACATGTCTTAATATACATTGAATATATACAATTATAAATATATACAGTATAATAAAATTTATATATAATATCACAATATTATATATCATATATATTTATTTAAATTTTTCTTACTTTTTATAATTTAAAAAATAAATTAAATGAAAGTAAAATTATATTATGCCGACATAAGATGTAATTCACGCTTAATTCATAGGGAAATGACATGTGTATGAAAGAAACATGGTAATTAATTAAATTAATTATTCTAATTAAAAGATTGAAATAATATATATTGATGATATAATAATAATGATAATGATAATAATAATAAAAATTAATAATATAATTAATAAATTGTATTATAAAAAGTCTCTTTTACCAGATTCCTTAATAAATTATTTTAATTATTCATCTATATTTCTGATAATTAAGAAATGATAATATACTAATTTTTATATAATTACTTTTATTATTTTATAATTTTGTAAGATAATTTATATAATTTATGTAATAATTTGGTATAATATAAATTTTTATCATAATAATTATATATATATAACATTTTTTTTCTTAATTATTATTATCTAAGCTGTCATGAAAATATAATATGAATTTTCAATTGTAAAGTAAATTACTTTCCGTAATTATATAATGTTACTAATTTTATCTAGAAAATTATTTAGATTATATCTATAATATTGTTTGTTCTTATCTTAAAACAGGTTTTTGTAATTACCTTTCGTAATTATCTTTCGTGTATGGTTGAATGAAATAAATTTGGAAATGAACAGCGTTAATCACCCAAATCGCCAGAAGTTGACGCGAAGTCATTAACGGCGAGATTGGCTTGCGTGCTTAGATTTTGAGGTCGTAACCTTCCATTTTAAAATGTGCTACTTCGCTTCTCTCACGTAGCACTAGTTAAAGGGAGTTAGCGGATAAAACTGGTTGGTAGTAGTGCACTACAAGTTACAGTAGCACAGGTTAGAGCCTTCTGTATCGGCTACAAAGACAAAAGTCTAAGACAAGAGAATTCGAGTCCTAGAACGAACCAGCCGGAATCTCCTGAATAAGGCAGAAAAACCCATTCAGCAACGAACCTTTGTTCCTTATGTCAGTGAGGGCAAAACTCGCCTGAATATCCACCAGATCCAAAAAGTAAAGTACATACGCAAACAAAGAAAATTGTAATGTTTTATATACCCTAAAATACACTTACATAAAAGTTAAATTAGATAGGAATACTTATATACAATGTATGGCATATTGGCACCTTTGGTCTACATCGCAACATATTTCATATGTATAGTTCAAAAAAATTAGGATAGGAAAGTTATGTAAAGCGGTATTTTATATAGTGACGTCGCTAGCGTCTAATATACGTGAATCCGTCGACATGATTCGATAAGAAAAACATAAAGGTGGTTTATTACTTAGTAAAGCATATCTTAATGCTCTACTAACAATAAACAGTCAAAGAAAAAAGCTGATCACAAATAAAAGCCGTTAGAAAAGGCCTATTTTTTATTACTAAATATAACAAAAAAAAAAATTTAGTATATTTTTTTTATTTTGAATAATTTTTTTATATATAAAGTAGAAATTCCCTCCGCGCCTCCGCTGCGTGAAGAAGACCTAACAAGTAACAAAATTATTGAATTATAAACTTCAAAATTTTATTATTTCCCTAATAATTTTTAAATACAATTTTAAATTAGTTTCATTTATAATAATTAAATTAAATTTACTTAGATCAAAAGTCCATAGTTTATACTTGTAATATATATATAGTATAATAGTATCCAAACTGAATATTTCGTCTGACTGAAAAAATTAGCTGTTCGTAATATCGATAATCGATCTTGATTATATCGATATATATATATATAATATAGATATATATAATATAATATATAATTATATATTATATTAATATAGCTATATATATTATATATATACTATATTATATATATATATTATATATATAATATTATACTATATATATACTATATATATATAATATATATATAATATAATATATATATAAATATATATTATAATAATAACTCATATATATAAATATATATATCAAATATAATAATAATATATATATAATATATATATTATATAAATATTATATAACTTATATAATATTAGATAATATATATATAATATATAATAAATCATTAAGTAAGTTATCATTTTTAAATACATTTGCGAATTGTTAATAAATTCTCCAAAACAGAATAATTACACTTACTTATTGTTTTTTGGGGTATATGACTAACGAATACCCACGGTATATCCGCACGATGTCAGGATCGAGTCTCTCGCTCTATGATGGACTAACGGGACTAATCCCCCTCTCGGGTGATGGTCTCCGGACCTCCGCTCATTTGTATCTTTGTGGTTCGCGGGGTTCCTCTCACCCATCCCTTCCAGGTATGAACGTCTAACCTCCCGTTCCCCTCATCGCTCGAGCCCCTAAAAAATGGAGTTTAAATCTTAAACCGAGACTTTTAGGGGCTCTGTTGACTCACTGTGGCCGTAAAATTAGGCACTAAAACTGCTGTAAATAGCCTATAAACTCTTACTGATAGAAGGTTAGTAGATGCCGTAAATATATCACACGATATTTGGATAGATTAATGTAAACAAGGTGTTACTCTAAATTAATTTATATTGGACTACTAAAATTAAAGAAATGTTTTAAAACATCAGCTATATATAAATAATATTATACAATAGTATATTTAATAATATATATATATATATATATATATATATTATATATATATTATTATAATATATATATTAATATATATATATATATATATATATATAAATATAATATAATATATTATATATATATATATATATATTTATATATATTAATATGTAAATCAAGAAGGTCTTACTTTAAATTTAAAAAATTTCCTAATTGACTTTTTGCTCTTCAATTTTTGGAAATATTTGATTGATAATGCTACTTAAAACATTTAAAAACTTAAATAATCAGCAGTTTATTATTTAAACTTCAAATAATTATAAATTATTCTATTTATTTAAATTCTACTCCTCTACACTCTCTAACATCTTAACTTTGAAAACATACTGATATTTAAATTCCAAATATGGCGCCTAGTTGTCGTAGTTTGTCTAAGTAGTCGATGCGATAACAGTATATCGATAAATATAAATATAGATTGGTTAAAGACGAATTTATCACATATATGGCCATATATATATAAAAATATTATTTTCAAATTTACATAAAAATGTCTAATTTATATTATATTATTCTATCATTATAATAATAGATAAATTTATAAGTTACAGCTGTTGTAGTATTTCGATAGGCATGTATATTGAGCATATTAATATATTATTATTGATTAAATATAATAATAAAATATATATATATATAATATATATATACGTGATATATAGGGTGATTCAGTTGGAAGTTGTTTTTACGATGGTGAAATAAAAGCGCATCAGCATTGAAGCTTACGGGTGAAAAGTTATTATGAGTCGAAAGAACATGTTTGGCATTTATTTTTAGAAGAAATCATCCTCATATAACACATGGTTACCGCGACCTCAACAATTAAATAAGATTACATTCCCTGAGATCCAATAATGAGCGACGCGTTATGAGAATAACATAGCACAGTATATGTCGCGAATAACCGCAGCAATGTGTCTTCTAATGCGTCGATGGAATATAGCTATTCCTTAAAAGATCAAGTGACTCACTTTAACACCCAAAGAAAATAAACCATGGTGTGGAATATGCACGATCTGGGAGGAGAATCACAGTCCAAAACGTGAAATCATGGCTCACTAAAATGTAACCTGAGTAATGGAGAAACGCTATCGCGGCATGATATACGGGAATGTTGCTACTCAGAAATTGAAGCCGTGCCTCCGTGAGCTTTATGTTGAACAAGCATGCGCCTACTCTGCCAATGCAGCGACAAGAAACAATTGAAACTATTGAGATCTCACATTACAATATATATATATTATATTATACGTAATATACTATAATAATATATATATATTATATATCATTTAATTATATATATTATATATATATATATATATTATATATTATATTATATTATAAATATATATATATATATTATTTACATTTATATATATATATTAAATATAATATAATTATAATATATATATATATATATATATATAATATTATTATATATATATATTATATATTATATATATTTATATATATAGTAATATATATGATATATTACTATATTATTACTGTACTAAATGATTGAGCAATATAAATAATAAATATTTATACTAATTTATATATATATACTATATATTTACAATAATGGCAAATAATAATGATACTATATATAATATCAAGTTATAATTATAGTATTTATATATATAATAATAAGAATGGATAATATAATTAATATATATATATGTCAAATAGTTTATAGTAAATATATATAATAGTTGGAAAAAATATTAAATAAATAATATATAATATATAATATTATATATATATATTATATATCTATATACTTAGTTTATATCCAGCTTCCCCTTCTTTGGGATTATATGGGGCGGTAGGCAGTAGCGAACTTAGACTCTCTCCAAATATTTTGTTAGGTTAAAGTCAATTTTAAAATTAAATGGTAACCAGTTATATTAAACTTATTATATAAAGATTTTTATAAAATTAAAAATCAAAAGCTATAAATCAGCAAATCACTTATAAAAAAAACTCAAACCCAAACTAAAAGCTACTTAAAATATATTAATTTGAATTGCAATCTAGAATCTCGTCTCTAATTTTATGATTCTTAAAATTTAGTTATTTCTTTGCTACGGAGACGGATACGAATGACGTCATTTTCTATATCAAGTTATAAGGCAACGTAGTCTGTCTTAGCTATAATCGAAAATATATGAAACCTTGCGTTCTCTCCGTAAATATGTACGAAATTGTGGCTTGTCGCAGTTGTTTGAAATTTTGTTTATTATTTACATTATGTATTCTGATATTGAAGTATAATTTTACTATATTAACTTTATTCTCTAATTTTATCTATCAATATATAACATAAAATAATAGAAATAAAAAGCTATGGAGTAAGTGTGATTTAATTTAAAGATAGAAACGCGTTTATAACTATCTATAAACCACAGTTTATTTTAAAAATATTAATTAAGGCTAAGAAATACTCATTGAAATGTGGCAATAAATCAAGGTATGTAAATAGATTTCATGTAAACAAGAAGCTTTTTACAAATAATATGAGAGTATTATTCACTTTATTAATAAATAGTTTTCGATATTTTCGTTAGCTATAATTTGTAGAAGAAAATTATATAATAACCACTAAATATTAAATAAATATAATCAAAATAAATATATATATATATATAAAACACTTATACACAAAGCCCACAAAATAACACTATTATAATTAGAAATAAATGTAAGTTTTGTAGTACACTAAAAATATAAATACTAATGAATAATATATTTCTAAGTAATAGAAAATAATGTTAATATAATATACTATATATATATATATAATATATAAATAATTCGTTTATATATAATTTTATATAAAATGCACTGTTTCAATGTGTATTCTTCCAGGTACGCTACTGATATATAGGTAAGTATATATATACTTATACTTTAGGTATAATTCAGAAAATATTAAACTAAATAGAAATTAATATAATACGGAGATTAGTAGCGTATATTATAGTAAAGTATACCATATGTTTTATTTTTGACACTAGCTTTAGTACTGTCATATACTAAAGACGCTTACCAGTTGCATATCTTCATGATACGTAACACATTGAGAATATAATATGTATACAGTTATATATAATAATTATATATATACCCTTATCGATAAGGGAACTATTATAATTATTATAGCAACCATATATATTATAAATAATATATATATATATATAGAAACTATTATTATTTTAATATTAAGCATATAATTTTAAATTTGACGTGATGAGTAAATCTGTATGCTCACAAAGGTGTTGAAAAAATTTTACAAACTCCGTAAGTGAGATCATATTTGTCATCAGAGCTAATAATTATATTTCATTATTTTCATTGATGATTTCTAAAAGAAAATGGAATCCTAAAAATATATAGTTTTTGTAAACTCAAACCCAAATTATTATTAATTTTATTAAACAGTCTTACCTAATGACATAATCATTTTCTATAGCATACCGCTATCCTTCCATTCTAGTGGAATGAGTGGATTTCAGTATAAATTTTATATTTTTTATGAGACTGTAGATAAAGAATACATTAGACGTATATAACACATATACTATATATATCATTACCTCCTATTCTAGTTAAAGTATCTACATGCAAATACTAATAATAATACATTAAAGTATATATATCTTATTGTATATTCATTTTCTCAATTAAATTTATATTAACATCCTTTAAATTTAAATCTGTAAATAGAAATTACTCTTACTATATATAAGAAGGATATACTCTATAATATAAATAATAAATATATATATATATATAAAATAAGACACTGACTACTATTCTTATTTTTGTTAATGATATTAGCCATTCTTAGATATAGAGTTTGAGATTTGGTTTATTGGTCATGGGGTTACGATTCCGAAAGATGTGGAGAGAGAGTGTATATCTATATTATCTTATAATATGTTACCCAAAGGGTAACAACGCGAAAAAAACAAATTAACTTTTCATAAATAACATAAGAAATTATTTTAATTGTATGTGTGTAGTGAGAAATATAAATGCCTTATATTGTACCTGTCAAACACTAATGGGGCATCATACAGCTACCCTGACTATTGAAGAATCAAGTGCATTTACAATTGTTAAATTAGTCACATCAATATTTATACATTGACGCAAATGAGAAAAATGAACAAATTGTATTATGCTTTAAAACTGCAAGACAAAGCTTAATATGTCCACGCACTGAGTAGCAGTATTCAGTGTGGAATATAGTTTGGTGTTGTAGGCGCATCTCGACAGGTATGTAAAGTATTAGTGATAGTAGCAAGCGTAACAGTCCAATATATTTAGTGAAGAGTAAATGGTATATTCAAATGATGCATTGGTCAACAACATGCTCTTAGTCCCTGCGATCGCCGTTATTTAACATTGATATAGTGGATTGCGGGAGAGCGATGCTGATTACCTCACGCACAAGAGTAGGTGGTAGGGGCACAAGATGTTAGATGACTATTCGAAGACAGAATCTATATGTCGGTTTTCGTGTGGCAATGAAGGAAATTTTGCGTATAAAACACATTAGGGCAGAGGGGTTGGGCTGGGTGTGTCATAGGAGAGGGGATTGAAAGAAAATGTACTAAGAGTAAGGATCAGCAATTGAAATAGTGTCGAGTTAACAGTACTATAGAAAGGCTCGAATTGGAAAAAAAAGTCTAAGAGATATTAGCACGATTATTTGTACAAGTGTGTATGGTATACATATGTAAGCTGCTGAAATTAATATAATCATTGAAAATGCCATGGCATATGTAGTGTGAGATGATGGTGCTAGGGTCTTTCTACTGAGGAGTGATTACAGGTGACGAGCAATGATCCATTGAGAATGACGTGTAAGCAGTAATGTGTGAGAATTGAAAGGATGCATGAGAGAATAAATGAAGAAGTAAATACTAAGGTTACACGGTTGCATGAGTATGAAAAGGAATAGAATTGTCGTTTCAGGCTCAGCGGATGATAGTGTGACTGTAGCTTGTTCGAGGAATAACACTCCTGGGAGGGAGACGCAGAAGCTGAGATTGGTCATAAAGAGTGTCTGAAATAAGGAGTCAGTTTCGCGAGAGAGAAGAAAGGTGCAAAAAGAAGAATGAGAGGATGTTCTGTGAGCGCGTGTAGAGTGAGCGGCTCATTGGTGGGCCAGAGATGATCATTACATTGACCAATACAAGTGGGTATTGTGCGATAGTGTTGTGAAATCTTTTGTGGACATTTTGACTGCGACGGACTGCACTTAAGAGATGAAGCGGATGGGATAAAGCATCTTTCCTTTCAACTATAGTCATGTTCTTACCTACTTATTCTGTTTCTTTGCTCTCTCCTGGTGCATTTTGCGTACCTCCTCTAATCGGCAGTTCATCTATCTCTATATACTATTCCTTTACACGCCACTCCTAGGATAATCACAAAGGCAAAACGCGGACGCGGGCGTTCCCATGGATCTGTCAATGTGGAAATCTTGAACCGAGTTCTACAGTATGTTGCTCATAGGTAGGGCATCTCATAAGGAGATGTTTGATTGTCTCTGATTTTAGATGACATCTTAGACATGTTGGAGAAATGGTGTTTTGATTTTTGAATCTATGTTTGTATGATTGCCTTTTAGAGGTGGTGTTCCAGCCTCTATCTGGCTGGTGCCGTTTGGATTTTGCGCGGCAGGATGTACCATCAGATTGATATTTCAGGTAGATGTGCATAAGTTAGGTAGTTTGACTGACACTTATTGAGATATGTATGTGTTATGCTTGTGTTTATATGTTTGTTTAGTGGGCTGTTATTTGGGGTTGGTGGGATGGTCTGAGGATGTTACTATAATATTGAGCCGGTGAGAGGTGTTGCAATTTTAATCGGAGTCTCTTATGAAGTTTTGAAGAGTGTAGTGACAATTGTGTAATTGGTCTAGGTTATTATAAATAAAACTGATTACCCAACATGTCTAAGCGGTTGAGGATAGGGAGAGTAGGATTTCTTACAACAGGTGTTGAATTGGGTTTCCTCATACAGTTGTTAAATTGGGGTGGTTTTTTTACAGCTTGTGATTTATCTGAAGGGGATGTGATGCTTTTTTTTGTAGTTGTTCTATATTAAAATATTTTGCAAAGTACCATACTAGGAATACATTATCTAGAGTTAAGCTATTATATAGCGTTTATCGTTGAGAGTATGGTATATGATTCATTGCCTAAATTATTGTGAGAGGGTCTGGTGATCTCAGAATGTCTGATCTCCGTTATAAAGCTTTTCCTGTCCCCCGAAGGAGTTATAATTTGCATGAAGCATATAATCTTTTTTTCGACAAATGTGCAGTGTGAGCTTCGAATGCTAAAGACGTTGAAAGGATTTGAGGATTTCCTTCAAGCAAAAGAATGTTTTGTGCAGCTACTAAACTACTTGTCGAAAGCAAAGGATTCGGATAAACTCTTATAAGCTGTTCTCAAACTTGAAGACGAAGGCCAGGATTGAACTCTGTAAGTTGTTATTCGATTACGTTAACAGACAATGCTTATTAAATGAGAACACTATCATGATCTGAGTAGCGAGGCTTGTCATCTGTCTGTGACATAAAGTGATTCAAAAAACTATTATCAGTGTTAACATACTATCACTCCTTTGTGAGTGAGTCTATTTTGTAGCGAATATTGAACTCGAAGTAAATCCTGCGCTTAATTGAATGTTCAGTACTTCTAGTCACACTTCATGCAATTATTTACATGAATCGTGTTGAGACAGAAAATTATATCATCATATAAGCTAGAAATCTAATTCTCGTTGTAAACACAGAAAAACAAAGACGAGCGGTTATCACTAGAATGGAGAGACCTCTCTGAAGGACTAACATATAGTGTAACTGTTTATAAGAGCAATGAATACTTTGCTATAAAACACTTCAGCGACGACTGCATATATTGTACCAGCACTAGTGTATAATAGTTGAATATTCCATTTATTTGTTCGTGTATGTACTTCTAGGATACTCAAACAGACATATGCTTGTAGGATTTGTGATATAGAAAAATTATCTTTCGGGAATCTGAGTCTTGAAGAGAGTCATCTCGTTTGCATGAGATAGATCTTAAGATATTAATAGAACTATACAATATAAGATCCTCACTGTTGCTGGACCTGTCAGATTCATGGTTCATCTCTCCACACAGTTGATGAAGCAGCTTTTGTATGAGTAACAAAAGACTGCAATCGTATAAATCACAATTTAATAACAACTGCTTGATGTAGAGGAGTAAATCGAGTGTTCTTATTTTTTCTAGATCACATGAATATTTGGTTAAATTGCGGTAAAAGAATGAATGTAAATTTTGATTATCTATGATTTTTCAAACATGAATTTCACCATATTAGCTGATAAAGAAAGAACATTCGGTGTCTGAGCAGCATTGCGCAGTTTACCTCAGTGATGGATAATGTTTAATATGCATGGGATCCTCTTTCTGGATTTGACTCCAATATGGACGAGAGATTTGTCACTAATTGCTTCTTTCATTACAATGACGTGGCGTATGAAGCAAAATCTTCATAAGCGTAGACTCACTCGTTATATAATATATTAAACTATTCGATAGCTTAAGGCTAGTGCTGACCGGCTGAGCAGTTTTCATTAGATCGTTCAATTATGAATGAGACAACTAATTTAGAGATATTTACTAGGGAGCCTCGTGGCAGTCCTAGTTGCTTTTGAGCTGATAAATTTCTAACTTCATACTATGTGTGACGCTCATATGGCAACTAGGCTCGTAAAAAAGGGGCACGCTTGAGAATTATATATGCTCACGCAGCGAGCCCTGTAAATTGCAATTCAAGCTATGAATAATAGTAAATATATCTAGCGATATGATCCGATGCTACGTTAGCATCAGTCAGATGCAGTTGCTGGAGTCAAACTGTAGGACTCGAAGTAAGATATTCAGTCTTCTATCTGTGCTGTATTTCCGTGTGATGAGTAATGACAGAGTTGCTGTGCGTGAGATATCGTGTACAATTCCTTCAGGTAATGTGTGACGTTCATTCGTGCCCTGAGCTGTGTAGTCGTATTGAAAATATCTTCCCAAATATCGGTTATTTTTGCCATTTAAGGTTCGCTATTTGTTATTTAGAGTGAGATTCTTTTATATTGTTATCCCGTTCATCGTGACCTGCTTGACTATAAGGCGGCTATTGCAAATACTTATGCATATCATTTCAGTGAACGTTTATTATCTTGTGCTGGTGCATTTCTATACCATTGCTACAACTTATCGCTTCGTGTGTCAGATTCTATTCATGGTTCTACAGAGTTTCGTATCTTATAAACCTAGAGACAAATGCATACATGGCAGAATTTCTATCGCTATACTGAGATTGATGGCTTTTATCTGCGTTGATAATTTCGGAATGCATTTCGACTTATGGACTCTTTGAGCTGTTGCGATTTTGTGAAGTACTTTGCACTTAAGCATATCTATCTGGGGAGTTCAGAGTGTAATTGCTTAGATTCCGCGGCTCAGTTAGGTGTATATTTGAGTAGTCGTGAGACATTCTTTCCAGTATGTGAGTCTGTAGTTGCGTAGCTTGAAGCGAACTGTTTGGTATCGTTATGCTGTGAGAGATAAAGATATGGACACATAGTGAGAGATACCGATCGTATTATCTCGCAGGTTTGGTGCGATAGAAATAGATTGTCTAGATATGATGATACCACCCGAGTACGCAGAGATAAGAGAAGCTATGTGATCACGGGCTTAGAGGTGTATCTGAGAGCGATTGATGTCGTAGTTTAAGCGTATGAGGTAGTCTTTCTTATATATCCTCTATGGATGCTTCTAATCGATAGATTTTGTCGAAGATGTCACAATACCTCTGGTTCTTTCTTGTATTGATAATTGGTCTCTGTATACCGTAAGCCAAGAGTGACGAGATTAAGAGTGCACCATCACAATGACTAAATAGAATAGTGCACTGTTAATACAACACTTCGCTTTCATGTTGCATAGATACTCACCAACGTGTGTATCTGCATAGGATTGAGATGTTGAAGCTTGTTGATTACTCCACTGGGCAAGATATCCTCACACTAACTATCATTATATATATATTCCCTCTCTATATACTATAATAATACTATAAAACTATATATATTTATCTATAATAATATATTGCTACCTATTCCTTTATCTACTACAATGCTATAAAACTGATGTTAAAAAATTTTTGCAACACCTCAATCCAAGACTCAAATCAAATTAATTTAAATGTCTCTTCAAAATGATTAAAGATTATCATCACGATGGGAAACACACCTTTAAAATTTCAAACAAGGACCTATCTTAGTTCATCCATATGACCTAAATAAACTAGAGATCTTTAGAATAACTCACTATATTATATATCTCATCAGCATAGTCGATGAGCGCACCAGATACTCCTACTCGTATAGTGTGTGTGTGTTATGAAGGATTTCACATGCGTATTCATCATTCATACTTACATAAGCGATTCATTTACTGAGTTGTCGTGTTCGTGAGTGTTTGTGATGTAGATTTTTCAAGATAGGGATTAGTGTGTGGTTCGTTAGTTGGACTTGCTGTGTAATATGGATCGTTATGTAAAATCCAATCTCGCGTATCGCAACTTTTTGCTCAAAGTATAAAGAAGTTATAGGTCGAAAACTTGAAATATTATCTATCTTAACTGTTAGTCAGATGTGAAATTTCATCTATATTAGCGCAAGAATGTATAGCTTAATATTAGGAGTGCTCTACACCCACATGAGACGATAGCCTCTATACTTGGCGTCCACCGTTCACTCTAGCGTCACTACCTCTTGTCTAGCTTTCCAAACTCCGAGATTGAGTTAATCCTCCAACGGCTAATCATCGACCAGGCTGTTCGATGCGCTGAGAGATGGAGCCGCGCGCCGCTGAGCCTACGCGCGCGCGTCTGCGCTACAGCATTCATATTATTATTATTGATTACTGTGTAAGAAATGTACACCGCAAGGAAATAGTATATCTGAGTCGAAAAAACGATCCTGTAAGGGAATACTGTCTTTTTTAACGAACTTCCGACTTCGATCCCGCGTGGCGCAGCTTCGCATTTCCCCGTGTCCGCCCGCGTATATCTAACGTTGTATAAGAGCAGCCTAGCCATAACTGTTCCGAACTTTATCCGTATCATCGTTACTTAATAAAATTTAAAATGGTAAGGATGTTAGTAATGGGGAGGTAAAACTCGGTATTATAATATATAAGGTTTAAGTCCTCCATGGGTCCCCCTAGAATTAGGATCACCTACACTCCCCTTCGTAACTTGTAAATATAATGACTGAGTAGAATAAGCTGAAATTTGCAGTGAGAGGCAGCATAAGTTGAGTTTCTAGAACAGAGTTTAGTATAGGAATTATCAAGGAGTTGCTCCGCACCGGTGTCTGGATGCACTGCGGGCCGAAGTAGGAAAATTAATAAAAACATCGTATATAATAATCATATTGTATAAGTGTCTGTATTATTATGTTTAATTGGATCTTGTAGCGATTTCGATGCTAAATGAATGGTATTTCAGATACCATCAAGAAATAAAATATATCATTACAATAAATACTAATAATAAATAAATGAACAAATACTATATTTTCTTATATTATCTTATTTTGTTTATAACTTACAAATTTAGGTTTTTAATACCATACCATACTCAAAACAGTAAATCACTAAATCAACCCATCCAACTATCCCTCCTGTCCAGTTGTGATAATGATCTATTGATTATTGATTAAGGTCAAATTTTTACTTAAATTATCAGTTGTTACATACCCTATACTTCATAATATATCTAAATCAATATGCCATCCAATATGCATATCCGATACTCATTACTGTGAGATCCATTGTAGTCTATTGATCTAGCTGAATATTGATTATTGATTAAGGTCAAATTTCTTTAACCTAACAATTGTCATGCTATTTCACATACCTATGAAGCAGTAAATAATTAATCAAGCCACCTTACCTATACCCTCATCTCTGTCCCTCAATCATGTCTATTGATTAGTCTATTGATCTATTGATCTTATTGATTAAAGTCATAATTTGTAAATTGTAACGTTTATACATACCCTAAATTCATAATATAATAAATCAAACCACCATCCACCCACACTCCTATCCAATCATGATCTAATATTATTTGTGATCTATTGACTTATTAAAATGATATATCTAATTTAGGTCTAGCTTACCATATATTCGAGTATACCATATATATATATATTCATTATAACAAATATAATAACTAAAATTAACGATCAATAATAATTTCTTTATTAATAAATTCATCTATATATTTCAATTATAATAATATTAGTTACGTATAACAATAGTTTCTAACATTTTAATTAAAGGCCTTACTTTATAGTCACCATCTGAACAATTGGAATGTAGTAAATTAATCATAAAATTTATTCATTCACAACATGGTAATTATATTTAACTGATCAACGAGTATATTCTCTAATCTGATAACTAAGGTCCATATCAATAAAAGCTAACTACATGTCAACATGTAACTATATGAATAATGTACAAAAGACAAACCTAAACACAACTTACACACGAAATAAACTGTTAACATTAACAAAGTCTACAACTTACCACCAGTAAAGTAACTAACACTGCATGCAATAAACGTAACCTATTCTTACTTTAAATAAAAAGATATCTCTAAACATATTAAGTTAAAGTAAAATACAACGAAAAGTAACATTACAAAACTCTAATTCTTATTACCTCACAACATTGTGTATATATTTAATCGCATCTATGATCAACGAGATCTATATCTCTAACGATAACATATAGGTGCCACATCGGCCTATTATATAAATAAAGCTAATGATTTACCAAAAGATGAAAACATATACACTGTAATGCGATACCTCATTTATTAATGTAACAAATACCAATGTTATTTTTATAAAACATTAACCCTCAAAAGTAACATCAATAAATAATTAATAATTTTTGGGTAACCTACTCTAAACCTAACAAGACCAAACACTAAACCATAGACTAAACACTAAACAAATCCTTAACAAACACGGTAAAACTATAACACAGTTATTTACCTCTAACAATAACTGCATAATACTACTATGAACACATAAACGTACCTTATAGCTAACCGGACATACAACCCACTTATAAACCGTCATCAGATAACGAAATATATAAAACTAAGCCTAACATACTAAGCAATGTGATTACCGATTAATCGGTCGATTGCCAGAGGGAACTAATAAGTAACAACTGTGCATCTACATATTTTATATTAAAACATATATTTATTACATTGTAAAAGTAAATGAATTATAATAATACATTAATAAATAATATAAAATAAAAATATAAATTTATTATTTCATAATGATAATATTAATATCATTTCTAATCTGATCAGCGAACATATAAAGATATCAAGTTGGTAAACCCATATATATCTCTTCTAAGACAGACACCTTGAAAAGGACTTAAGTATAAAACTGCCTTCATGCTGCAACTAAAACCATTTTTCGGAACCCCGTATTTGATGTTAATCTCAAGCAGCCACTTCAAATTTAATCTCTCATACCGAGAAGAAGTAAAACTTTATATATACTTATTAATATAAACTAGCTGATATAGTTATAACGAAAACAAATATTACTTATCTAATATAGTTTAATATGCTCGCATTATAGGGAAACGCGCTATAAATATTAGTTCGTAGTGTAAATATATTATATAGATTAACTAATCCATCGTACTATTACTATTATAATCCTTACAAGTATGTCAAAACATGTTAAGATTATGAATTATTTAAATTATATTTCGTTTTTATTTCTTAAGCAATGCGCTGTTATTTTCACGATTTCGAGACTGTGAAAACCTATACCGTACGCATGAAGGTCACACAGTCGATGGGTTCCTCCATACTTACGGCTCTTGCTGCTCTATCCAATCTAAAATAGGTTTAATAATTGCACACGATAGACGAACTAAACAGAACGTCTATTCTATTATCACCTAACCTCACACTGTCACCCAATCTGATATGATAATTTCACTACTATAGCTAAAATCGTTTCCAATATTGGATATAACCATATACCCTTATCTACTACTAGTCTTATAATACCATTCAGGGTCAACGTTGTAATGTCCGGAATAATACTCTTGAGCGACCATCCATCAGTCAATCAAACGAATAAAAGGCATCTTACTATTTGTAAACATAAATCATCTGCATGAAAATACTAAAGCCAATATATCGGTATCCCATTACCGGTTGACGATTAAATATAATTGACTACATCGTTAATGGATAGACGAAGCTAACTTAGGTATGAAATATTAACAACAGGTGTACGAGATGCGGGTATATGTCATTCGAGTACCAATACTAGCGAAAGAAATGTCTACATATACCAGAACGAATCGTTGCGTAAACAACTTATAAGAAATGAGCATTCCTTGCTTGCTTTGTGTGTGTCACCAATCCAGTAGGAGAAAGTAGTACGAGTATGGAGTAGATTAGCTAACGTTGCTAACGAACGAACACATCATGATATCAAAAGGATATATTTCGGTTAGAGGCGTAAAAACAACAAACCTAATAACAGTAATAAGATCAGGTTGCATCTATCGGGTAATAGTAGTGTCGTGTATAGTGTCAAAGGGAGTATCGATCTAAGCAGCAATAAATGTGAAGCTAATTGTAAATGAGCTTATAGCCTAGATACAATAAAGCTAAATAACAAACACAATCATAAATAATCCATAAATATTTAAAATTGATCATATAAAAATAGATAATATATAATTGCTACTAACAACCGAATAATTTCATGGCACCTACACTACAGGCATTTTAACATAAAGGTTTAGATCTACAAACGCTAATCTTTACATTGAAGAGAGTCAATCATATTTCGTTCGGGTTATAACATCACCTAGACCTATAATTTTTCACTTCATCGTAGTTACCACACTCATTCGAAGAGTAACATATTTTTCTGGATTTTTTAACTTTATCAGAAATAATACTTGTCATTATCTGCTATTTTCACCCGTCAGTGCACTTGTCGTTAGTAGCCTCTACCCTTTTAAAGAAGTTCTTAGGGGCATCACTAGAGACACAATTTAAATGAATAAATTAAACCGTACACAAATTTTTAGATCATAGAAAACGTGCTCGAGAAGCTGCTATTTCAAAGTTCTTAATTTATTATCTTATTTTTCTCTGTTCAAAATTTTAAATATTTATGGGTTTAATTTTCCATATGAGCTGATAAGCAGAAAGGAGTGATGAAGGACTGAAGGAGTCTTCTTAATCTATGATCACACGACTCCTATTTCAAAATGTTTTTATAAACTTTATAATAAGAACAAAAAATGTTATTAAATATTCTTGTCTTTCAGAAATTTTGCGGCATTTCAAAATTATAATTGTAGTAATGAAAATGTTAAAAACCGCAAGTTGTTGTTAAAATGCTTCTTATATAATAAGTACTGTATATTAGACAACTGCTTTCAGACATTGAAAAAAGTGAAAGTTCACCATTTATAGCTCCTGTTCTAATATCTAATTATAATTAATAGCAATATGTGGAGTCAAACAGTCATGATGCTTTCACTTCACTGAGAACTACTGCCAAACGACAATAAGTGCTAAAAATCCATATCCTTCTACGTCAATATTCAATGTTTTGGGGGCCACTACCCCCTTTAGGGGGTGCCTTACATGTTCAAAATTTCTGTTTAAATTGAAATGGAGTAAGAAAAGAAATAAATTGCATAAGGGCAAATATTGTTTTCCTTAAATGAAGATTATCTCCTCTAACAATAGATCAAGGGACAACCTTGAAAACATCTTTAAAAATTGCACTGTTTCAAAGCTTCAAGAAATTTGCAAGTATAGTAGAAAATGACATAAAAAGCAAACAGAATAAAGTGGAAATCTTTAAGAAATCTTCATGGAACTCAGAAAAATGACGTCATATGTTTCAAATATTATTTTAGAGCGACATGTCATTCGCACATTAATACCAGAAAGTTGTAAAGCGTTAGAAATCTTTCATGGAGTAGCAAAAGACATAATATATATTTTGCACTCTACGGCATATATTAGGATTAAAAAAGATGCTTAATAAAACATTAGGATAGAAAAAATTAGATTACTTGAGTTCAAACTCTGATGGAAGTTTCTTACGAGTAATTAATAAAGAGGCACTTCCATTTTTTAAAAAGATTTTTAATTTTTTAATTTATTTACTATAATTTATTAATAAAAATAATAACAAATATTTCAATACAAGACATATCAGGTAACAATATTAATTATAATAATTATTAAGCATTTATACCATAATTTAGGGATGTTAAATGGAAAGTACCTATGTGAAAGAAATAACTTTGTCAGAAAAATAAGATTGGACACTGATGTTGTCGAGAAAGCTATAAGATTCTTATAAAGAAATAAAAAAGGCAATGTGAAGCGAGGGTTAACTAAAACTTTCATGCCATTTTCCCTCCAAACAGTTTGATTCTTGATTTCACTCTCCTCACTACGTTAATTCAAAATTTGGTTCCTATATAATATTTTTTTTATCATATTTGAAATTTTTTAGCAACAAAACTTTATTTCTATAAAGTTTGTAATTTATCATATTTATAGTTACTTATAGACCTGTAAATATTTTGGTAATTAGTATATATTATTATATATATATATATATATATTATAATATATGATGTATATATATTATATATATAATATGTATTATCTCAAAGGTATGGTTATGTATTATAATATCATTGAAATTTGATTTCCAAAAATAAATATATTGAATTTGTGTTTGAATATAGTGTTTAGCTTTTTTAATAATAATATTATTTTATTTACAATCTTCCATTTTCTCTCGGCTGTAATGCCAACATGCCAAGCATGCTTCACTTCCTTGTTCTGTGTCCCGAGTATACTACTCTTGAATCTCCTGAACAATCTTCTAGAAAACGCATTTTTCTCGGTCGTAACTGGTTCTCCGATTGCCTAGCCTATGAGTTATAAACTCAGTAGGGTTTCACACCCTTTCTCAGTAGACGCTTGAATCTATTTCCGTTAATCCCACTTGGGCCTTCAAATTCTGGCTTTCCACTAGCAAGAATTTCTTAAACAGTAAGATCCTGTCTTCTAGGTCATGTATCGTTGCTAAGGATTCAATGTGACTGGTATCCAATGGTATGTTACTACAGAGCATATAATAATGTTATAATAAGATAGTATGCTCGGTTGCTATAGCCCTGATATTCGTTCGCTAATTATATTAATAATAATTGTAATTTTTTTGGTTCCATAATATATATTATAAATAAATGTTAAACTTAATTTGTATGCTAATTTTGCAATTTCATTTTATTGTATGTATTTAGTATTATTGTATTTTGTACATACATTTTACTCATTAAGAAGTAATTTAATTATCGTATTTAGTATACTAATATAATATTTTTGTTTTTATTTTTATTTGTCAATTATAATATAGTTAATATTTATTTTATAAAAAATAGTATCTCATTATGAATTTGTACAGTTGCTTAATAGTAGTAGTAGTATAATAATATATTAGAGAACGCCTAGAGACTATAACTAATTAATTTAGCTTCATCTCATCACTTAATTAAAAAATAATATTGAAATAGATAATACTAATAAATGAATAATAGATAAATAATAATATATAATCAATAATAAATAAAACGACGTAGGGAACTTACCCGATAGAAAGAAATATGATAAGTAGATAATAATATTAATGCACGGAGATGATATGATTGAGAACACTTATTCTCCTACCTATGGAGTCTTGGCTTCCGTCTGCTCGAAACGTTAATTTTAGTACACACCCATCTCCATAGAAATTATGGGTTCTGCCGTGAAAGTGTGGTGTATTATCTTCTGTAAGAAAAAATAAAAATAAAATAAATTAATTTATTAAATACCATGTTTATACAAGGTTTTTAGCTTCTTAAACGTTAGATTCACCGCACAAAACGATATTATATATAATATATAATAACTATTATATATTATATAATATATATATATATATTAATAATATAATATATAATTCTATACCCTATATCTATTAATATATATTATATAATAAATAATATCTTATTATAATATACTTGAGCAGATATCAATTGCCGTACTGAGTTATAAGTATACGTATTAGTGTCAACTTGACTTAAGATATATAGTTTACCAGGGACCACAAATCATGTCTTCTTACATTTTCCATTTATTAAATAGTAATTTAATTTTTAATTTTCATTATAATTTTATATTTGAGTATTCATGTATGTATTGAATAACTGACAGATGATTTATCATCCCTATTTGAGATTAAAGGAGTAAGTAGGCAAATGTGATGCAGTTCGTTCTTTCACCCTGTGATCTCTAGAGTCAATGATAAATTGATGTCTCCACATACCTTGACACTCTCACTGTGGAATACGACACGATAACAAGGGTGTTTATTGTGAGTTATGGCATTGGCATTAGGTACTAGAAGGGATAAGATCGTAAAGTCATGTGAAATTCAATTAAACTGAACACGCAATGGTAAGCTGGGTAAATTTGATTAATCATATATTATTGGTATCTGTACAAGCATATAAAATATATTTTGACGAGCCGGGGCGTTTATATAGGTAAGATGTAGTGCCCTACGCTTGATCTAGCTATCACGTATATCCTGTCTTCATAGAGTACTAGGCCTTGAGTATGATGTATATAATATGATATAGTATACATATCATATAGCTATATATATAATATGGGTAGAGTCATTAAATAGTATTAAATATTAATATATAAGTTCCTGTATTAATATAATTTATACATGTCGTATGGTATAAACTTATAGAGAACACTCCATGAGAGACTATGCTTTTGAGTTTATAAAGTGTAGCTAGCATGCCTAGGCACAACAACGTATGATTTATTAGAGCTCTTATCCAGATCGTGAACCGCAACATCACGGTAGGTACGTCAGAGAGATGCACGGGGACGGTGCCACATACATATAGTAATGTCACTCAATTGATGGGTACTTAGTACGCCGTAGTATGTATATAAGATTATATCTATAATTAATTAGTATTATATATTAATTAATTACTATATATATTATAGTATATATAATATTATATATTATAGATACTATATTATATATATTAGTGGTTTATTACTATATATGTATATATATTATAATATATATTAATATAGTACTATTTAGAGTTATATAATAGTCATATTAGGATAATATCCCTATTGATACTATATATATGATTAATATATATATAATATATTTATTAAATATATTAATTATATTTATAGGTACGTATTATATGATATACTATAATGAGTTTCTCCTCATTATAATGTCATCTAATATATATCGACTATACCTTCAGTTAAGTTATGATATTATTAATTATGTAAATTATAATGTAGTTAGTAGCTTAAGTGATATATGAGTTCTTTCGTATGCGCAATTTATGTTTTAATACTAATTCGTTGATATGATATATGATCTTTCCATTATTATTGGTTCTCCCCAATGGAATGGGAGTAAAGAGTGACGGCACGGACGATGGCATCGAATAACATAAGAGAAAAGCCAGCTATGACTGGAGAACATGACACAATGTGCGCAAGAAACGCCCCATTAATTGTATAGTGGGAACTCAATCGCAGTCAAGAATAATCATACCCTAAATGCTTCTATTGGGAACGGTATTGCGTGCGTGGACCCTCACTTATGGATAAGGAATCGTCAATGTAAGGGTTACATTTGTCACTTGGCCATTGAGGGCCCTAACAGAAACCGTTGGTTTATATATTGGATGATAGAATTACCAGACGTAGTAACGTGTAGTTTATAGGTATAGTTGAATTGAGTTATGTAGTTTAAGAGTCGAAGTAGGTAACGTATTTGATGTACTTATATATATAGTATAGGGCTAGAGTCAGCTGTGATATAGTATATATATATTAAGTTCACAAAATTCCCACGATATCGCACGCCCATCTTCTCAGTCTACCGCGCTCGTTGTTTAATTAATCACCTTTCTTTCTCATAGCTATAGACGCTCTTACACCGTAAACATACAAGAATTTGGTCCGTGTCCTATCATACATACGCGGTTAGCTTGAACTCCAATCCACTAACTTTACATTTCTTTCGATAGGTTTCTCTCCACGTCGGTTCCAACTATAGATCAATAACAATCGGCCCACGTGTACGATTACAAGCTCCGGGCGTTATTTAAACGCATACACGGATCATGTAATCATTTTAGCTAAATAAGTGCGGTAGTCAGGAGTACTGATGAGTGCAAAAGATCTACTTCTTCTGTACCACGATGACGACAAGTACCAGTATCGACCATGAGACTTTTCATTTACTTCTATCCTTGCATTTACTCCCTTTCTTTACATAGACATCACGCATGAGATTCAGTGTTCACAATTTGCTGTTCATTCGCGCTGTAGATATTATATACTAAAGTAACGTTAGGATATGCGGAGATCAAGGAAGGTGATTTTCCAAACATTCCATTCCTTTCATTTATCCAAGAAATAAAACGCTTAGCCAATACACCTCCCAGAAGCGATTATTAATATATTGTATATATATAATAGCCTTGTATAATATAATTGCATAATATTATTACTTATGATATTCTTTAAATTATTAATAGTGATATTAAGCTTATCAGACATAATATCTGATAAGTAATTAGTATGATATTATTATTATATATTATTATAATATACATACTATAAATATAGTATATCAGAATTAGAGTTGAATATATTAATATGTATTAAACTTATATTAGTGTATAATATATATATATGAATATAATTAATATATATATTATTAATTATATTATATATATAATGTATTATATCAATTAATATTATGTATATATATCTTAATATATATATACACTATATATAGTATTAATTATATATATATATTATATACATATAATATATATATTTATATATATATGTTATAGTAGTAATTATTAATATATATATATATATATATATATATTAATATATATATAGTTAATATACTATTAATATATATAGTTAAATAAGTATTATTTATATAACTATAAACTAAGTATATATATATACTTATAGAATTGATATATAGTTGATATATCATAGTGTTTATAGTACTCATTAGTCATATATATCATAGACTTGGCGCTAGAGGAGAACGGAAATGTTTTCGAAAACAATGCAAGCTTGTTTCGAAATTTAAGATGGTACATCGCGTGCAAGAATTTCATTATAATCGTCGATCCGGCGCGCATCTAAGAAGAAATTTCCTCTAATCGGTTACCCGTAAGTAGACTACTCACCTATATATATATTACAAGTATATTATAGTATATTATAGCATAGAATTAATATTTAGTATATGATATGAATTATAACTATAATATTATACTATATATATTAAGTGATGAATTATGATTATCAGTGGGTATATGATATATATAAGTACTGCTGAAAGTATCGGTATAGTATGAATATGAATAATATTATGATAGAATTATAAGTATATATATATATATATATATATATATTTATATATAGTTAATATTATATATATATTTATATATTATATATATTATATATATATATATAATATTAATTATTTATATCATATATATATATATCTATATATTATATATAATATATATATATATATTATAATATTAAATATATAATAGTATGATAGTTACTATATATAGATAGTAAGTTACGTGTCGTATCTTTATATTAGTATATTTGCCAGGTTTCTTTATTTCCCCGTAAATGGTTTCTAGCTTTAGAAAAATCTTGTGATTCGTCACCGTGGTCACCATTGGCCTGCTAATGAATGTTAGAGTTATTAAAGAAAGGATTTTTAAGGATTAAGTTAATGAAAAAAAAATATTTTTAGTGTGTCCCTGGAAAAGCAAAAGCTAAAAACCGGTGTTCCAAATAACTCTTACAAGAGAATTAGAGAATTGCGGTTTTCCCTTTTAGGATTTGAGAGACAAATATAGTCTTCACTGTAGTTTATGGTGCTCGTTAAGATCTTATAAATGGGCAAAATTTCATGAGTTGTTTGTTGTTGTTGTTATGGGTATTATTGTTTTGACTATCTACATTATTTGATTCGTTTTTTACATCAAAAGGAACGATTAACAAAGAGAACAAGGGCATGGCGAAGGAACTTGATAAAAGACTCTGAGAAATGAGAGTAAACTTTTTTCCAGTTAGGTTTCGATGGAGTCACTCAGCCTTGATTATTAAACTGTTTTTTCTGAGTCGATTCTGCTTATTGGGGAGCAACCTTAGATCGTAGGCCAGGAAGCATACAAGAGGAGACCTCAATACGTTAATGGGAGGATAGTCTTTCTGTTATAGGAAAAGGAGGAGAACACTGTGAATGGTGTAGGTTGATGCGAGTCATTTTTGTTGGGTAAAGCAACCAAAAGAGTTATTGGAAGGGACACTTTTTACTTTTTGAATAAATTTAAGAATTCTTTGGAGAATGAGAATTTCATTTAAAAGCTGCTATATGAAAGAATCTGGCAATGAAAGCTATCGCAAAGAACAGAAGGGCTGTCCAATTTTATTCCTTAGAGCAAGTTGAGGACGTGGACCCAGTGTTCGAGGGAAACTAATGTATGTTGCCCCTATACGTTTTATCTCGAAGAGTTTCAATGGTACATATTGAACAATTAAGTATTTTTTTGCATTGCGCAAATGTTGAGATGAGAAGGCAGCTAATGGTGTTTTTCTGCCGCTACATGATTTCATATGTATTATTTATTAAGCTGGCCTGTTATCAACACTTGTTTAGGATACAGTGGACATCCGATTTTGGGGTTGTAAATGCCCAACAGTAATTTTTGTGGTGCTGTTTATCGAGATCACGAGGCTGGTGGCAAGAGGATAATTTGGTATTAACCAAGTTTGTGAATTTCGTCACATATGTAAAAGGAATTTTGGGTTAAAAGTACCTTCATAATTATAAATAAACCTTTTGTCTTTTCGAATTGAAGGTTCTGTTATTTTTTCTAATCCCATGTATCTGTATTAGTGATGAAGAGAGTTGAAATGTGTTTGAAGCTTTTTTCGAGTAAAGTTTGACCAGTGAATATGGATTTGGTTTTATGGTTCTTTTGTACAGTAAAGTTAACTTTTTTGATTCCCCTTTCATTTACTATTGAGGATGAGGAAATTATACAACTGATTTTTGGGAGCGCAACTTTGGAGGAAAAGTCGCTCATTGTACAATCAAAAGGACAGTCAATTGGTAAAAGAGCTTTTGAAATTGGTGATCTGAAAAGACTAAATTTATTTATTGAATGTTGCGTACCAAAAGAAAGTGTTAATAATTTCAAAAAGGAATTATTATATGATGAATCTTCAAAACGAGTTTTATGGAACCTTATTCCTGATGATAAATTGGAACAATTACAAAATATTCTTAATTGGGCTTTGCGTGGTGATGAGATTAAAGAATTTCAACAAAGTTTATTGGATTCTTATTCGCATGATATTCTTTATTACAATTCCAGCGAATTAAAATGTATTGATCAGTTTTCAGGATGGAATCTGGTTTCAGATGAGATTAAAGTGTTAACAATGCGATCGTTTCCGAACGTTGACCAATGCCGGATGCCGCAAACATTTTCAGTGTTTGAAGGGAATTTTAAAGAGATTGATTTTTATTTGAATTGGATTTTTTCTTCAGATATCGAAATTAGCAAATTTAAAAGAGATTTAACATTTGCAATTTTTGATTATATGGACTCCTTTGATATTATCACGGTTTTAAACTCTGTTTCAAAATTACTCTATTGGGCTAACCTCTCTCGAAAAAGATTGGAAAATTTTCCAAGCAAGGTATGCACTTAGTGAATAAAAATAATTAATTTTTATAATGATTGGTTGTTAAAGAAATTCTATCGAATAGATCTAACAATTCAATGGGCCAAAACTGACAAGAGAGAAGGTAAAGAGAATTTAAAAAGTTTACCCCATATTTATGTAAGAATAGAAAGTATACTTATTCTCTGCTCGTATAATAATAAATGGGAAATCGGATTTTGTCCGAGAACTTGCTTAAGTTGGGTCCAAATTTCAAAAAGGGTAAGTAAAGGATGTTATTTTACATTTGATGAAGGCATGAACATTAGCGTGATGCATTTGGTTTTCGTACTGAAATGAATACCAAGTTAGTTGATATTAAAAAGGTTTTATCATAGGATGGCTTATAAGAGAAAGGCACAAAAAATCTAATAAAAAGGAATTTGGTTAAAAACTTCTGACGTTATTGAATATTATGTTTTAAGAAACAAGTGGATTCCGAAAATGAACTTTTTGCAATCAATCATATTAGAAGCATTCTCGGATCGCTCAAGAAAAACTTTCCTTTAGAAAGAGGTTGGTTATATATTGCACTGATTTTAGTGACGAGTATTTGATGATGCGTTTGACTAGTCTGTTTAGGAACGTGACGGGCATTCCAGACAATAGGCGGTAAAAAAGAACGATTAGTGAATGACACATCATATTTCAAAATAGTCTCTTCTAAAATGGTTGTAAAATTGTTCATAGGGGAAGTGAGAATGAAATTGAAAGATTATTGAACTGGCTGTCTGATAATGATTTATTATTTGACAAATGTGAAAGAAAGTTTATTAGGATTGGCTGAGGGGTTTAGTGAAGGAACTTGCTTTTATTCCGATTGTGAATGGAATGAGGATCGCCCACTCTAGTTTGCAATTACTGTGGACGTTGCAGGTCCGCATCGTTCAAAGACTATTTCAATTGATTTCGTTTGTTCGATGAAGCAGTGTATTAAGAGAAAGGCACACGGAAAGGAAACTTAATCCTCTCTTGAAATTGAGTACAGTCGAACAAAAAGAAGCCGCCATTGTTCTGAAAGCTCTTACTCTTCTTTAACAAATTCTAACAAGGGCTTTATACTTTTTTATTTGCAAAAGGATACACAGTCAAATATACTCTTATGTGAACACTAAAAAATATTTTTAGCTCATTTCTCATCTAGAGGATAAGTTTTAAACACTTTTCGTTTTGTAATTCTATCGTACATTCTGGATGTGAAAATTTGTGTAAGATTCTTTTTGTGAGTGCCTTTAAATTATATAAAAAAATAATGATATCTATTAATTTATATAGTTTATAAGATATCTCTTGTATATATAGAAGTTGTTAATATATTATATTATATATATATATATGATATATAATATTTATATATAATATAACTATATAGATATATCTATATATGATATATATATTATAACTAATATATAAATATCGCCTTTTTCTTTTCCTATTCTTTTTCATTAATATGAAAAATAAAACATGTTATCATATTTTTCTTAAAATTTGGAAGTGTTTTAGTCAAATAATAGGGAAATTTAAGAAGAAAAGAGAATATATTAATTTGAGAAGAATTTTGTTTTTCATGATTCCAAAGTGGTATCAAATGCTATCGGTAACGGTTGGGCACCAACAATTTTTTTTGTTTTTTTTTTTTTTTTTTTTTTTTTTTTTTTTAATCAATGTTAACTATACCTTTGCTTAAGTATTTTGCACAATAATTTGCTTTATGTAAATTTTATATTCAAAATACATTTAAAAGAACAATATGGTTTATGAAAATGGAAAAGCGCAGATAATTCCTGATGATATTGTTTTTTTATAGTATCATTACGATATATCTTTTCATTAGTAAATTCCTGAAATATTTTCCTATATGCAATATTCGAAATCATTTTATATATATATATATATATTTATATATATATTACATAGTAGGCGTATATATAGTATATACTTATATATATAATAGTATAAGTATATGATATTATGTATATGATCGCCTTCGTGGCGTCAGGGAGGGTTGACTCGCGGACTTCTCTCGCGAGAAGGACGCTGGTTTAATTCCGCGTAGAGCAGTTGGAGCTTTTATGCTGTCCCGGGGGCTAGAAATTTGAATACTCCTGCGCTGCAAAACATTGTGTGGCTGCTGGTTTTGGGATACGCCGGGCCTTAATAGTTCGATTATTCCCGTAGTCCCCGCCCCCGTGTTACTGGACTGCCAGAAAAGGGGATAAGCACGATTAAAGGAAGTTTACTATATATTATATATATATATATATAATATATTATATAAGTAAAATAGACTTTCTAAATATTACATATATCTATTTAAATATATAATATCAGATTATTTTTCTCAAATAGTGATGTATCGGCTGCAGTATGCCCAGGCTGGGGGGGACAGAGGCATGTTAAAGAATGGGCGATCTTGTCCAGGCATTTGGCCGCATATTCGATAAATGCCTGCCCAAAAAACTGGGAAATTTATAAATTATCAGCCAAAGATTGAATTAATTTTGACACGCGATAATTGAAAAAGCATTCAAAGAATAGTTATCGTTTTTTTCTGCCACGTATATATCCTATAGTATATATAATATTAATATAGTATATAGTATATATATATTATAGTATAGTATTAGTATACTATATAGTAGTTATATATATATACAATATCGAGTATATATACTATATATATAGGTAGATTATATATATATATATCTATATATATATATAGAATTATATAAGTATATAACACAGGTCGTCCCTCGTAGAACGGTCGTATAGAGACGCTGGCTTGCTAATAGCTGCACGGTATTTTAAATAGGATACCATACAAGAAAATATTAAAAGTTACACAAAATAAAATTAAAAATTCTATACATGCAAACAATGTTAAGAAGGATTAATAAAGCAGTACAAGATTCGCAAATTCAAAATAAATTTAAGAATAATTGTAATGTGCTGTAGTCATACTTAATAGATGAATAAGAAAAGCACGAACAACTTTAGAGTCCACAAGGAATCCTTATGGCGTGGCAATCAGGCTTTTACTCGTAACCATCGTTGCACACTCGCATTGATAGCAGTGTTTGTGATAATGGGCTGACTCAAGCTGCCTAGCGCTGGAAATGAAGTTTAACAACGACTTTTTTAATACGCACAAGGTCGGTGTCAGTATTTTATAATGATTTTATCATAAAGATTAAAAAATATTAGACACTAACAGCAACCAAATTGCTAAAAAAAAAACAATATGATATGGTCGCTCATGATCGACTGGAAGTAGGAATAAATCTTTTAGTTTAAATGAGCGCTGGCCTCTTCCTCATAACAAACTGTGTTTCATGTAAATACGGGCGAATGAATCGACAATTCGAACAATTAAAAACAAAGAAATAAGAATTAAAAGAACTGCAGTCATACTAGGAAAGATCTTTAAAGGTGCTCTAAAATGACAAAGCCGTGCTTGCGAGCAGTTGATACGTTGGTTATCAACACTGGAAACAGCGCATAAACTAATCTGGCTTGCGAAGACATGAAGTGGAAAAACGAGTGCCTTGCGAAACGGAATTTAAGTTAAGAACAAAGGCCTCTACTCTGATCTGAATAGTTTAAAGAATCGATATGACAAAGGTATAAATCAAGCACGAAAGTTAATTAGTTTCTCATGGAGCATTAAAGGCGTTTTAGCTTTAAAAAAATAATTCGTATTAAACGACAGGAAGAATTCGTCCCGCAGATATGAAGCAGGGCAAGAACATTTTTTCCCAGATGATTTATGAAATTAAGAATGAAAGATAAATGGGTAACTTGCCCTGAAACGACAGTTTTCCCCATGCTGATGAAACGATCCTTCTTCATGGAAAAAACAACTGACAGATCGCACATACATTTCATAAAAATGAAAAGTCGAGCCCAGGCCTCAAAAGCAGCCAAAAGGATATCGCGTGCCAATCATTATTTTGCTGCACGATGCAGTGGCCGCACCTTAAATAGAGCCTGGCTCTTCCCTTCATAAGTCACGGCAAAAACCTATGTCTTGTGCTCCATAATAAGCGAGAAAGACAACAACGTCTACTTGCCCAGTTCTTATCAGTCCCACAATAAAAGGGCTTGGGGTCACAGTTGCATCTTTAATTTCCAGACTGGTTTCATAAGTGTTTTTGTTTCAAGGAGGTCAAGAGTTAACCTTGAAAATAACGGATGCCATTTAAAGGGTTTGTTAATACTCTGAACAATGATGGGCGGTCATGCCATGAAGGGCTTAAAATGGCCTATGATCTGAGATTGAGAATTAGTCCGAAGTGTTGTATTGGTGTCCAAGCCAGATACTTTCAATTTCTTGCAAGCTTTAGAGCAGGAAGTGAATCGATGTTTTCAGAAGCTAATAATCGTAAGAAACATTCACAGTTGTGTAGGCTGCGCGTGCTATAGGGGATTTGGATATAAGTAAGACGTGGTGCTGCGGAGTGTGATCTGGTGGTAGCACTTGTTGTTCGCAATGGCAATCTGCGGTAGCAATCGCGATTATTGGGTAATTTTTCATTGATGAGGATTCCGAATTAGCGCCAAGACGTCAATGAACTGGAGGAAATCTTTTAAATATTGCAGACTGTGTAAATTTTGTTATTCATATGATTCACAAATTAAAACCACAATCGGTTAACGTTGCTGGAAAAATAAGTTTACTTACATGTATTTTACAAGAATTTTCCAAAGGAACGAGATGCAACTTCCGTTGAGAATTTTTCACAAAAATTTGAGCAAAAGTGATAAGAAAATTGAAGTTGCATTTACCTCGAAAGATATTTTAAGGAGTTTTCCAACAGTGTTGCAGCTTTTGTTTTGCAAGATGTGTTAGCTGAACTTGTTAATTCAGTTTCTGAACTGAAGATGAATTGATGAAAACAAATTTTTTTTTTTTTGCTGTGTAAACTGAATAGGTCTGGAGATAGAAAGTCGTGATACCAATAGATGAAGATCACCACAAAACAGTTAAATAGGTTAATACGAGTTGTAACCCACCCACGTTCAAAGATCCTTCAATCTGGATGAATGCAGTCTTCAAATTAAAAGATAAAATTGAAACAAAACGAATTTAACCATATTGAAGAGCATATTTGGTGAGGGACCGCTAAAATGGCAAAAAGCGTTCAATTGCCGATACGATTGAGTCATGTATTTCTCAAGAAAGCCCAGCCTATGCAATCTACAGATTCGGAACCGCTTCATCTCCAACTCCTTCAAATTTCAATATTTTAGACTTTGAAAGAAAATATTTTTGGTGTGCAATTGGATTAACTTTAACATTAATTTTGTATTCACAATCACTAGGACTATCATTAAATATAAAAAAATATATTATACTTCCAAATTTATAAAGATATGGTGTTTCACATTGTAGTATTTTTTTTTTCATTGTACTAAAAACTTTTTTTTTTTTTGTTCATACAGTAGCTGGTACTCGTAAATTGTATGATGGAAATATCCTAACTATCTAGACTCTAGGGATCCAACGTAATATATTATAATAGTACTGATACCAAAAATCTTGGTATAATAACATTGATATGGTACAATATAATTTTTCTAATTATTAAGGATAAAGTAGAAATACAGATGGGGAGGAATTTTACAACCTTTTTTACAGATAGTAAAAAAGTTATTAATAATTAATGATGTTTTCCAGGGAGTTTACAAATCAGTATATACTTTCTGCGTGGGGGGATGGTCGTGTCTAAATAACACGGGGGGGGTCTACCTATCTAGACCCAGCGAGAACATCGTTCTGAGTCAACGAGGACACGTATATATAAGATATATATATATATATAATTATATATAGGTAGTAATGATAATAAATATAGTTACTCTATAATTATGTAGCTATGCGTAGTATAGGTAACTGATGATTAATACGAATATAGTTAATATATGATGTATAGTATTAGGTAGTATTGGTATACTCATATTCAAAGTAATAAATGCACTAAATTGGACGAATATGCCCAGAATAATGCGACCAGCGGGCATATTAGTTGCCAATTCTTAAGATCGCCCGGGCATTTACTCTCTAGCATCACTATATATATAGTATATATATTAGTTCTTATATAATATATACTAAGGGTAGTAGTATATAATAGTATATATATATAATATATATATTAACTTAATATATATATATTATATATCTATATATATACTATATATATATATAATGATAATATATTAGCTATATGATTTCGCGGTTATAGTATTTATATATAATAATCTAATAATATAATATATATATATATTATATATATATATATATATATATATATAATAGTAATATAGTTTTGGGATGAGGTAGGGTAGTAGGAGGAAGTTGACGATGGGTAAATCGCTGCAGGTATCAGTGAATTGAAATATTGTGAATGCCTGTGAAGTATGATCAGTCGACGGGAGGCTATAAGAGTAGAGAAGTTAGATGATGTATTGGAGTATTTGAGAAGTTGTTTAACGGAAAGCGTTTTATGTTCAAAGAAGTCTTTGGGAGGAGTCTATACCGTACCCGTCCAGGGAGATCTTGGAGAGA
>JABUQX010010372.1:0-2500 GCA_015478945.1 Trachelipus rathkii
GTGTGGAAAATCTGAAGAGAGTTTGAGAAAATTGGTAGAGAGAGAATTTGGGCAGATTGTGTAAAAAGGAGGAGTTTGAAAGTAAAAGTAGAATAAGAGTAAGGTTGTGGTTGTGAGTGAGAACAGTCCTCGTGTGAAATTATAATAGATGGTGAAGCAAAGCTGAAAAGTGTCTGAGTTTAATATTTAGGATATATGTTGGATGAAAAGATAACGGATGATGCAGATTGTAATAGGAAAGTTGTGAATGGCAGGAAGGTGGCTGGTCCAATTAAATCGTTGGTGAATGTAAAGGGCTAATGTCTTGAGTGCGCTTGGGTCCAAAAAGAAAGTAAGTTGTTAGCTGATGGTTCGGCCAATGGTAATGCTACTATTATCTGTACACTGCAGCGCTTCCCAACCTGGGGTACGCGTACCCCTGGTGGTACTCTGCATACCGGTTGGGGGTACATGAAAATAATGTTGATAATGGCGGAAAGCACCAACTGAAATTATTAAAAGGCAGGTTTGAAGACTTGTATATCAAGATTAATAATTATTATGTACTTTCATCATGCAGTAAGATAATGTGATTACAAATTATTTAAATGCTGTCTTTATTTGTTTTGGTATTAGGGTATATACTATTATAACAAGTTGAAATAAATTGTAAATGTAAAAAAAAATAATAGGCTATAGAAGTCATTAATTTGAGTCTTTTGATTATTTAGCTAACCCTAAGAACATTACTATCCAACAAAAACAAACATTTTTTTTGCGTGAAGGGACAGGTAGGAGGAGTTATGAGCAAAGAGGGTACTAATACATGAAAAGCCTAATCAAGGGGTACGTGGGAGTAAAAAGGTTGGGAAGCGTTGTCTTAGGACAACATGAATATTTTATTTTTTTAAATCCCAGCTCTTAAGTATTTCCTTGGGGGTAACGAGAAAGAGTAGCCTCTACGATCATTGCGAGTATAGATCTTATATAAAGTAACTGCGATATATATATATATATATAATATATATATATATATATATATATATACACGCGCGCACATATTTTATATATTATATATATTATATATATATATATATATATATATATATAATTAATTTTATTTGTGTATATATATATAATGTATATATTTTTATATAGATATATATATATATATATATATATATATATATAATATATATATTAGTATATATATATTATATATATATTAATATATATATATATATTATATTATATATAAAATATATATATATATATATATATATATAAACTCGCAGTCAAATTTAATGCATAACCCATAAATACAATTAATTTAAACTCTTTCATTTTGGAAAATGTAGGACTAGGGTTTGGTTTTATTTGGTTCATACCTAACTCGGGAGTGTTGCACAGGGTTATAAATGTATAAACCATATGTAACGACAGTGTGTAGTTAAAAATACATTTAATAAAAAAAACGAAAAAAAATATGGATATGAATGATTTTATTAATCATACAACAATATTCTGACAAAACAATGTAAAATGCAGCCACAAACGTGTCCCTATTTAATGAGTGGTAACCGCCTCTGGCCCTTCCAACGTGCCCCAACGTTCGCATTGATGAAATGGATTTGAGATGGTTCTTCCCCCCCCCCCTGCCCCGGGGGGGGAAATTGGGTTTGTTCCCCCCCAATAGCGTTTGCAAGATCCCTGAGTGTGGACGGATCATGTTCAAGACTCGAACACGCCTCACCAACAAATCCAAACATGTTCAACTGGGATTCATGTCCGGCTCCTCGCAGAATTGGCCATGATGTCTGACCCCTACTGTTGAAGGTTACGCGTCGTTGGACGAACCTGTGAGGTGTGCTGTTGGGCGTTGTCATGGAATAACCAAAAAATGGACGCCAATGAAGGACGCGAAAGGCACTATATACTCTTGGAGGATGTCTTCCGCATATCTTTGGACGCCAATGAAGGACGCGAAAGGCACTATATACTCTTGGAGGATGTCTTCCGCATACAAACAAATGCCTGCCCACACAATCACAGTGTCACCTCCAAAAGGAATCCTTGGGGAGATATTGCAAGCAGAAAAGTGCTCACCTGCACGTCTCCAAATTCGCCGACATCCATCTGGTCCATGTAGTGTGAACCTCGACTCATCTGTGAGTGTCCAATCTCCATACGCTTGTGAAAATGAAATCGCAACCCGATGCTCCCTGATCAGGAGAAGGCCGATGGCAGACCTTGTAATACGTACTCCACGTTCATTCTGTCGTCTTCTCACTGTACACTCGGAAATGGGCACATGTCTGACCTCACGGAGCCTGTGTTGTAGCTGTACGCATGTTTGACCTCACGGAGCCTATGTTGTATTGTTTGGAAACGATCTGTAATCTCTCTCTGGCGACCATGACCATGTCGTCTACGGTTGCTGCCAGTCTCCCTGAACCGATGAAGGATTCGACTGACCGTCGATTGGTTTACCCCGAGTTGCTGAGCCACCTGTCTCTGAGAA
>JABUQX010010372.1:17500-20000 GCA_015478945.1 Trachelipus rathkii
TCATTCTGTTGGAGATTAACCAATTTTCTAATAGATGTAGATATTCTTGGGTATGTTGTGTGGCTGTGTTTACGTCTGGGTGTTGGGAAATAAGACTGATGTCGTCTGCATAAGTAATAAGTTTGGTGGGTTGGGGTGGGCAGATCTGCAGTGAAAAAGTTGAATAAAAATGGAGAGAGAATGGCTCCCTGTGGGACGCCATTTTGTAATTTGATAGAATGGGAAAGGTTGTTTTTGTATAAGACTTGCAAAACGGTTGGTGAGGAAATTGGAAAGCCATTTTTTGTCATTATTTTCAAGGGGAGTGGAGGATTTTTTGAATAAGGATGTGTGTGGGAACGAGTTTCGATCAAATGCTTTGTTTATGTTTATTGCTGTGAGTATAGATCTGGGGAAGGGGATTGGTTGAAGCCATTAATGATGTGTTGTGTGAGGGCTGTGGTTGTAGAATGAATCCGTGTTGGAAGTCTGGGAGGGGAATGAGTTGGGAAATTCTATTTAATATTAATTTCTCTAGTAATTTACTAATGGAGCAAAGCAGTGAAATTGGGCGATAGGAGGAGGGGGAGTTGGGGTCTTTTTTTGGTTTGAGTTTTGGGATTATGTATGCTTGTTTCCAGGTTGGGGGAATGTAGTTAAGTTGCCAAGATTTGTTGAAGATGTCTGTGATTAGGAGGATTGCTTTTTCTCCGAGGTGTTTTATGTGTAGGTTGGATATGGAGTCTGGACCTGTTGCTGTTGAATTTTTAAGGGTTTTAATGGTTTCTGTTATCATGATTGTTGTGAATGGGGGTGGGAGGTTGTGGTCTAATTTAAGTTTTCTGAGTTGTTTTTTTGTTTTCCTATTATCGGGGTGGGTTGGTTTACGGGAAATGTTAGCGTAATGTTTAGCAAGACTGTCTGATTGTTGTTTTGGGGAAGGGATGGAGTTATTGGGTAAAGATGGGGATTCGTGGGATTGTGGGGGGTTATTACGTGAGTTGTTTAATTTTTTGATGACTTGCCAGGTTTTCTTATTGTCTATGCGTGAGATGTTTTGTTGTAAGTATTCAGAAAACTTATTGGTAGTGTTGGTGGTTATGAGGTTGGAGATTTGGGTGTTTAGGTTTGTTATTTGGTTAGAAATGTGTGGGGTATAAGGATTGAGTTTTCGGAGGGAGTTTCTTTGTTTAATGAGTTGGCTGATATTGGGGGTGAGTTTGGGGTTGTATGATTTTCTGTGGCCTTTGGGTATAAAAAGGTTTGCAGATTTGATGATTGTATTGTTTAGGTGGATGATGGAGGTGTGAAGGGATGTTATATCGTGGATTTGTATTGGGTTAATGTGGGTTTCGATATAGTTAGTATATGCAGGCCAGTTTGCTTTTTTGTAGTTAGTGTATGTAGTAGTCTTTTTTTGTGGGGATTGTTGGGGGGAGTTTAGAGAAATAAGAATAGGAAGGTGATCCGATTGTAGGTCAGTAATAGTGTCCCATGTTAGTAAGTGGTGTAGGGAGGGGGAACAGAATGTAACGTCTGGGGAAGTAGGGGATTGGTTGACTTGGGGAGGGATTCGGGTAGGGAGGTTTTTGGAATTAAGGATATTTAGGGATTCTAATTCGTTAAGGATATGGTTGCCTCGGGGGTCGGAAGGGTAGTCTTTATACCAGGCAGTGTGGTGGGCGTTAAAATCGCCTCCGAGGATGAGATTTGGGTATGTGGATAATATTGTTAGTGGGGGTGTGAGGTTGTTTGGGGGATTTGGGGAGGTGGGGTGGCGAATGTAGAGATTGAAGATGTTATAGGTGGTCTTGTTCAGGAGGATGGAACAGGATTGGGATTTTATTAGTGCGTTTGGTAATAAAGTGGAGGTGTCGGAAGTTGTGTTGTGGTAAGTGATGTTGCTATGGATCAGTGTTAAGAGGGAGTGTTGAGGGTGGGGGAGGGGAAGTAGATGGCGTCATAACCGTAGAACGTGGGGAGTGGGGTGTTTTGGGGAGAAGCTTCTTGTATGATGGCTATATGGATGTTGTATTTTTTGAGGAAATGGTATATATATATATATATATATATATATATATATATATATATATATATATATATATATATATATATATATATATATATATATATATATATATATATATATATATATATATATATATGCTATATATATAATGGTATATATATATATATATAATTGAAAATAATTTAAAGGAAACATATTCTAACCTTTTGTGATTTTCTGTAAGTAAGAGTTGGGAAGAATTTTACAAAATTGGAATTCTATTTGTTAGTAATTGCCTGATAGGTTTAAGTTGGAAAAATAAATGCATTTGTCTAATTTATTTAAATTTTTAGAGAAAATTTTAAAATCTTTTGTTCTCTCATGCTTTTTCCTATAGCATTTTTATCTCTCTCTCTCTCTCTCTCTCTCTCTCTCTCTCTCTCTCTCTCTCTCTCTCTCTCTCTCTCTCTCTCTCTCTCTCTCTCTCTTCCCTTCCTTTCATTCTCCATCTCC
>JABUQX010010372.1:27500-29999 GCA_015478945.1 Trachelipus rathkii
AATTTTTACTCTTCTTCTTATGTTCTGTTTTGGGTCAGTCGGAGGCAAATGTTCTAACCACAGTTTGTGAATGAAAATATGTTTCCTTTTTATATTATATTATATATATATATATATATATATATATATTATGATATAGAAAATATATATATATATATATATATATATATATATATATATATATATATATATATATATATATATATACACACGTACACATTTACATGTAAGGCTTTCATTAATATAAAACAAAATTGAAAAGAATGGCAAGAAAATGTGATCTATTGATCTAATCGCAAGCAGCATATATTTCGATTATGTTAAACAATTAATAAATGAGAAAAACTTTAAATTAAAAAAAGTTACTTCAAAAAATTATATATATATAAGTAGTAGTAGTATATATATATATATATAGCATATATATATATATATAGTTATATATATATATATATATATATATATATATATATATATAGCAGCAGTAGTATATATATACATATTACGTATATATATTATTATTATTATATTATGTTATTATTATTATTATTATATATTACATATTATTATTATTATTATATATTATATACATATATTATTATTACATATTTATTATTATATTATTATTATTATTACATATACATATATTAGTTAAAGGAGTTATACATATATATATTATATTATTATTATTATTATTAAGAAAGATATAATATTACATACATATTACATATTACATACATTGAACCAAGTATATGATACATACATACATACATACATACATATACATTGTTACAAAGACATATTAAGTCATAGTAAATACTGCATACATACATACATATTATTATTACATATTATATATTATTATTATTATATATATTATTATTATTATTATTATTATATTATACTGTATATACATATATATTATATATGTATATATATATTATTATTATTATTATTATTATATACTATTATTATTATTGGTTATTATTACATATGGTTATACATATTACATACAGGTTATTGGTTATTATTTCATATATTATTATATATATATTACATATTATTATTATTATTGCTATATTATTATATTATTATGCTACATACATATTATTATTATTATTATTATTATTATTATTACATTAAGAAGATATATATACATATACATATTATTATTATACAGCATATATATTATATTATATTATATATATATTATTATTATATATTATTATTATTATTATATATATTATATATTATTATATTATTATTACATATATATATATATTATTATTATTATTATTATTATTATATTATATATAACATATATATGATATAGTTATATATATATATATATTATTATTATTATATTATTATTGGTTATTATTATTATTATATTATTATTATATATTATTATTATTATATATATTATTATTACATACTACATATATATTATTATTACCTCCTGTAATCACTAGTTGGCGCTTGACGACTTGCCGCCTAGTGGCTAAAATTTGACGCCGCAGTCGAGAATGTGTCGATAATAATCGAGAAAAACATCGAAATATCGATTATTGTGTTGATACAATATCATCGAGGTCAGTGTCTATAGCTGACATCATGTAACTCAAGAACGGCAGCACCTACAGTAAAACAAATTATATATATTTTTTTTGAATCAGCGGAAAATTTCCGGCGTGAGGTTTTTAATTTTTTTACTGAGAGTCTGTCGGAAATATTTTTAAATTTCATTTAAACTGAGCCGACGGGGACAGAGGGGGACGAAAGCCTCCCCGTCGTCCACCGAGGCCGAGAGACCCCGACTCCTGCTATCTTTGCGGTTTACCCTATGTATTCCTTTAGTTAAAGTAATACCAAAGTGTAGAGGGAAGTAAAATTATTATTTTTTTAACTAAAGGAATACCATAGAAATATAGGAGTCGGGGTCTCTCGGCCTCCCGGTGGACGACGAGGGTCACTTCGTCCCCCCTCTGTCCCCCGTCGGCTCGAGCCCCCTAAATGGGGAATTCTTTTTTAAAATATTTCCGACGAATAAAGGAGAAAAAAAGACCTTAAAATTTTCTGCTGATTCCAAATATATAATTTGTTTTACTGTAGGTGCTGCCGTTCTCGAGTTACATTCAGCTTTAGACACTCTGACCTATTATCGATATATTGATAATGGTGAAAAAATTAAGTTTAAAACCAATAGCTTTTGAGCATATCTAATCTACAGTCTACTCTTGAACCTGGTGAACAAAGTAAGTGATACCATGTAACCTTTTATTTTTACTTATTTCATTTAAACTCGGAATCGTTCTACTTAAAATAAATCCCATATCAAATGTAATAATCTCTCTCTCTCTCTCTCTCTCTCTCTCTCTCTCTCTCTCTCTCTCTCTCTCTCTCTCTCTCTCTCATGCTCTCTGTCACTTGGTCCTCTACTCTTTGGAATTTTGGTGAATTTTGTTATGACGCTAGAAAACTTTCAGCAATGTTTGCCAC
>JABUQX010010373.1:0-25357 GCA_015478945.1 Trachelipus rathkii
CTATCACATAGAAAGCATTTTTTTTCAATGGGTTTCCTCTCATTCTGCCTTTGTCCACCCATATCCTGTTGATCTTGTCTTCTGTAACCTTGTTCTTGTTGTCTGAACCCTCTTCTGAATCCACATTCCGCAGTCCGATGTTCATTACTCCCACATCCTAAGCACCACCCATTATATTTTCGACTTTCTCTTTTAAAATGTCCTACCCTGTTGCACCAGTAACATCTTTTTTCCTTATTGTCATATCTTTCATTATTTTGCTTGGTGTATTCCCTTGGATTCGTTTTCTGCTGATATACTGGCCTTCCATAGCGCACTTTATCTGCGTATGTCCCTTTTGTGTTTGGTTCTCCATTTAGTGTGGCCCATATTGGTATACCTTCATCCTTTGATTCCTCCTCTTGGCCATCCAATTCGTCTTCCTCCTGTGCCCAGTTTAGCACATCTTTCCACCTTACTTTAAGGCTTTCTTTCTCATTTCCCATCCTTATTCTGAATCTCCTTGCCATCTTATTTGGTAGACAATTCAAAAATTGTTTCTTCAATATTTGTTTGTCCCTATCTTCCTCTTTAGTGGCTGCCTCGTAAGTGGTTTGAACCCTTAACGCAAACTCAGCCACTTTTTCATTTTTCCGCATCTCTAACCTCCAAAACTCTTTTTGTAAATCTATCTGCTCGGTTTCTTTTTCCTCCTTGCACCAGCTTTTCAATCTAGACACGATAGTGGTATATTTGACCTTAGCCCTATATACTATAGTATGTCCTTAATACCGGACCTGCTAAGAAATTTCTAAGTTCCACTGCCCAACGACTTTTATCTTTACCGTTGTTCCGTTTCCGTATCGTTCTATCTTCTATAAATGCCTCAAATTTTGGACTTTCTTCATCCAAGATTTTAAAAGTTCCACCCAGCCAACATACTCCTCCTAAATACTCATCAAAACGTCTACCATGTCACCGGCTTAAAAAACGAAAATATCTTACCATTGCCTTAGTATGCTTCCCACACCTACTTTCTAACATCCACTAACCTTTTGAAGCCATTTTTTTGCCTCCCTTGGTCCAATTCACAGAACTTCTTCTTTTTTCATCTTCCGCTTTTACTCATCTAACAAGGAATGTATTTTCTTTCCCCCCCTCCTTCTCCTTTTCATTCTTCCCTCTTTTTTTTGGCTACTTTGCTCATTTGTCACATCAAATGGGTCACTTGTCCCTTTATCTGAGCTACTTTCCTCATCTGTTACATACCTGGTGTCTTCTTTGGTATATTCCTTTGTTTAACGCTTTGATCACGGGTCAGCCTCCAATTTGGTTAGCTTGGTCCTCTATTTCTCACTCTATTTTTTATATTGAGATTCGCTCTATTTTGGTCAGTCTTCTTTCCGTATTGGTAACCTCCCGTCACTCCATTTTGTTGCCTCTACTTTTGGGGTTCCTTTTCTGCTTTCCAAGAGCCTTGTTAATTATCCCTTTCAATACTGTCGTCATCCGATCACCATCTAGGATTTTCCCATCTCTGTATGCAACTTGGAAACCCTCCAAGTACCCAATTATGCACTCAGTTCTCGGTGCTGGCTGCTGGTTTCCTCCATATTAATCTTATCTCCTTGTTCTTTATCTGTTATTATTTTATAATAAAAAAGGAGAAAGAAAAATGAAGTGTTAACATTCAACACAAAAAAAAAAAAATACCCATATATATTATATATAATATTTATATATATATATATTAATATATATATATATATATATATAATATATATAATATATATAATATATATATATATATATTATATATATATATATAATATATAATAATTATATATAATATATATATATATGATATAATATAATATATTATAATATTAATATATATATAGATATATATATATATATATATATATAATATATATATATATTATATATATATATATATATATTATATATTTAATCCTTTAGCGATCATTGCTGAGGATGATGTCATAGAAAAAATACATAATAAAAATTTTCCCAATGTTTTCCCTAAAAGTTCTGTAATAATCTGGGACTCTTCCTGTTGCTACAAATCTCTCTCGACCGTGAAAGTTTCCAAAAGAAAGGAAAAAAAAATATTCGTACTTTCTCATTATACTTACAATTGTCAGCAACCCTGGACAAAAGAAAAGAAATCACGGCCAACAAAATATTTTCAAAATGAAAAGAAATTGTTTTTTTTATATAAACTTCCCATCTGAATACGACTAGAAGCTTCTTATAATAATAAAATAATAACGTAACAAAACTTTTAATTCTTACTGTTTCACCAAGAAATAAATTAACCTTTAATTTTGAAAAAAAAAAAAATATAAAATTCCGGCCATTTTATGATACCAAAAAAAAAAAACAATTACCCTATATTATATATATAATATATATATAATATATTATATATATATATAACTAATATATCTAATATATATAATATATATATATTATATATTATATATATATAATAATATATATAATATATAATATATATTTATATATTATATATGATATTTTATTATATATATATATATATTATATATATTTACATTTCACCACCAGCACCACCAATTTCTCAAGTTTCAATTAGTGAAAGTACTTCGATCATACCCACAAAAATTGCGGTAAATCCTAGCGCAAAATTACGCAGAGATGAAGCACAACGCAGGCTTTAAAGTGAGGGAGATTTAAAATTCACAGGAAACACAGAAGATGGAGGAGAGTTCCACAAACAGATTGGTGGCAGGAAAGAAGAAGCACCGAGCGAACTAGCTTGGAGTTACCGAATATCTACACAAAACTCGTGAGCAACACAGCACCCCTTATGCTACGAAGGCGACGTTAAAGGTGGTGGGTACGCTTGATGGGTTAATTTCCCCTCGCACACTTGCCGCTACGATAACCTATAGAAAAGAGATTTAAAGCACCAACCAATCTCGCGCCGCAGAGAGTGAAGTTGAAGTTGTGTCCAGAGTTGGGTGTGTGTAAATTGGGAAATTAGGTAACCAAAACAGGTTATTTATAAGCCTTTTGGCTTTTGACTCGACTCTTCGCTGTTTTCAAAAGTCTTCTGGTCATCTTTGGAATACCAGAGTCTTCGTCTCCCTCCGCAGCCCATATGGTATACCACATCTCCTTATTAGCTCTTCTTTCTAATTCTATTCTATGTATCATAACCATATCTTTCAATCCGCATTCAATTTGCGTAATTTACCTAATGATTCTGGTAGGATCCGCCGTGTTTGCTATATAGCTGTGGAGATTAATGAGAAAGAGGGTAAGTGGAAATTTCATTTCTCGCAGTCTAAACAAAACCACCAGTTATTTTTCTCTTTGGGAACCCCTCCTAGCAACTCGTTTGTATGTGATGTGTTAGTTTCCAAGACATTTTTTTTGTTTTGTATGGTTAGGCCAAGGATGTTTTATTTGTCGACAGGAGAGGACGATGCAGAGAACGCGTCGAAAACAGATAGGAGAAAGTTAGAAGGTGTTTTAGAGAGGGAGATTGTAGAAGTTTGATTTATATTTAAATAATAATATTTCATTAAAGTTGAGACGACCCCAACGGAAATTCTATCCAGATATCAGCGAGAATAGAATACGAAAGATTGAGGACGAGATGCAAACTTCTAGAAAATTCTTAGAAGTAAAAGATACTTCCCCGGCTATTCAGGCGAGACATAATTATTGGGATTCATTATGATTTCTGAATAAGCACTTAATGAAAGTCTGGTCGACTTTCCTTCACAATATTTTGTCAAGTACAGCCTCTACCATTACTCCTTAAGACTTGACTTCAAGCCATATGAACTCGTACCAGTTATATGTAGTTCAAGATGTCCAGCATGAGGCGATAAAAACGAAGATAATATCATCTGACTATAACTCTCGAAAAGTAGGAAGCTAACTTAGAGTATAGGTAGAGTACTATAAGGAAGAACCTCTGAACGGGTAACACCACTATTAAGAACAGAAAAAGACAGATAAGAGGTAGAACTCCATTCACACCCAAACCAGAACCCTAGTTAGTACTGAGAAAGCAAAGCTGACTATAAGTAAGTCATTCATACCAGCACTGATGGCCAAAGAGATATACATCCTACTACCAAGGTTAGTGGGTCTTGCTGGAGTTAGCTTCATGAACTCTCCCCGTGCCGAAATGTCACCAACTGGCTCCAAATCGCTAATTTGGATTATGTCAAAGCTTAATCGTGCCACCACCGCCCCATCCTAGTCTCCCCGTATTCGTTTACCTTCTAATCTTTTAGCGGCCGAACCCAGACTCATCATGAATCAAGCTGTGGCTCAATTTTTCACCTAGTCTCATGTTTGGTACCCTCCTTGGTTTTCTCGACTAACCTGCCGCTCTTGTAAACGGTTAATGGGAGATCGAGTATATCGCCAGTTACGACCGACTTGAACGCCGAAAGCACCCGGCCCCCCCGGGAAGCTTCACTTGGCAGGACGGAAAAGGTAATAGTATCGGAAAGAAGAGACCATCGAGTATTCCAAGATGGGTTCTAAGAAGTGAGAGTTTGGAAGGGTTTCAAAGATCTTATGACTAGAATCACAAGTGAGAGTATAGGGCGATAGTTTATAGGGCGATCAGAGCGGCTTCCTTTTTTTCGGGTGCGCCTAATAGTATGAACATGTGCGTGACTTCCAACAACTGAGGGAGAGTGCCTAACAGTATTGAGACAGTAGAGATTATTTAGCCCATTATACGGAGGAGCGGCCAAACCGGGCCGGTCAGCACCCGTTAAAGCACGATCTCCCTCAAACTGACTCGGGCAGGAATGCCATCGGGCCACCCGCCTGTCCTAGAGAGTCATAGAATCTTTCAGGAGCCCCCATAGCAATTCCCGGATCAAGATTACGGTCCATAATCAGCGCTAAAGACCCAGTCACGACACGCTGAGGAAGAAAAGGGAAGAAGAAAGGAAGGGGGAAGGAAAATAGCCAGAAATACAGATTCCGAGGGGTCAAGCATTGAACCGTTACGCCGGAAAAATAGAAGAGGACCGAAGAGAATTAGGTCCTAATATTCAGTCCTGGGAGAGTTAGCGACGGCACCATCAGATCCGGAAATAAGAATGATGAGGATAGAGGCAAACATGAATTTTTTAAAACAGAAATTATTAGAGAATGTTTAGTATAATTTGGCGTAAGAGGCTCAGAAATAAGAATTTAGTATTCTAGTAGGAGAACAAGGAGGATAATAGACGCACTTATTTCGGTTTGATGAAAGCCCGACTTTTGCTCGATCTAGAAGGATAAGAGTATCTAATTGACAACGATTTCTTAAGGTCTGATGAAAATTTAGACGAAGTGAGTAGATAAGAATATAAGACGTAAAGAATTTTTCCACTCCCGATTATTATCCAGCGCTATGTCTCTTAATTGTACTGTATAAATAATAATAATTATAAAATGGTCATACAATAAATGATAGAACAAGCAACCGATCGAATACATGGAATTTATGAGGAGAGGAAAGATTTAGTAGTCGTAAGAAGGATAAAGATAACCTGTCCATCTATATCACCTAAGATATTCAATACGTAATTTTACATGCTTCCCACACTTATTACGGGCAGAATGATAAGCTTGTCACCAGAAACAGTAATACATAAATATTACTAATAATAATATTATATCTACGTTATATTGCTGTACGATCAACGGAGCAACAGGGTAACGAGAAAAAGATACAAACCCCACAATCGAGTTTTCGATCAAACAATGTTCCTAAAACGTTCCTTAAATCTGGACTCTTCCTTTACAGTCGACCGTGAAATTCAAGAAAGAGGTATGCCAGAAAAAAATTCGTCCTTCCTCCTCTCTCTCTACCACATTGTCAAGCAAAACCGCTTAGGGCAGGACAAAAAAGATGAAAAGGAGTTGAGAGAGAAAGTAATTCTAAAAATCAGAGACAACAAAATTTGTCCATGAGAAAAGGAAATAAAAATGTTTTTATAAACTCCAACGAAAACTCGAGCTTAAAACTCAAAAATTAACAACAAAACCCTATTATTTCTTTACCCTTTCACCAAAAATATAAGTTGTAACCAACGATAATGTTTGTGGATATTAACAAATAGGAGCGAAGGTGGTGTATTTTAAGAGAGAAGGAAAACTAGTGTTTGAAACATCCTAGGGTCAAGTGTGTCATATATATTGGTTAGGACGATCCGCGAACCATCGGTGATAAAAGGTCTAATAATAGTTGCTACCAAAAATCGTTTGAGAACCATGATCTGAACCCATGATCGGCCTCCTCCCCACCTAATTCGGTATGAGCTAATAATATATAGAGTAACCCAACAATTAAGTTTAGTGTACATTGAAATAAATTCCCTAAATAGTAATATTTTACCTCAAAATTTTATGTACTCATTATTTTCTTTGGGAATCTCAGAGATAGTAGTATTTGATATTCAAAGAAGGAGTGAAAATCAGTTCTGTTAGGTAGGAGAACAGTAACAAAAGCACAAGATTATTGTTAAGTATAGAAGGAAGAAAAGATTTTGAAGCCAAATAGAACTCTAGAGTAATTGGCTTACAGTTAAGGGCCTATTATTATTTGCCGTTATTACAAGTATATATAAATATAATATAATATATTAATAGTTAATTATAAATAAGATATTATTACAATTAGGTACCAATTCATCTCATCTATTTTTATTAACGGATTAAATTATGAAATAATATATGATTATATTATATTTTAACTGTTTACGTTACCACCACTCACGGGCAGAGCTTGCGAATACTATTCAAAACAGAGGTTAGGAAGGTGGTTACACGCCAAAATTATGGGGAATCACTTTTCTCTTAAGCCGCTGCTGAATCATTTCAGATCAAGAGCCAACGCAAAATGAGGTTAGCGACAGTACTGGAGACCTTTTAAACGTGAGGGTTAATTAAATCAGCAGAAAAACGAAATAAGGAATTCCACCAGAACAATGTGATAGTGTTCCACAGAGCAGGAGCAAGAAAAGAGTAGCTAACGACTCTACAAGCCAACGGATAAATGTACTTGAGCTGGAGTCACCAATATCTACACAAAAAACTCGTGAAGCACACAGCACCCCTTTCTACGGAGTGTGCGACAAAGTGACCCGAGGTTAATTCCCTCGCACTACTGCCTTCTACAAACCTATAGTAAAAGAGATAATAGGCTACCAGACTCTCCTCCGCAGAGATTGGGAATGAATGGTTTCAATTTAAAGTGGAAAGTACAAAACAGTTATAAGCCGTTTGGGCTTTGAATCGCACCTGTCCAAAACGCGGCGTGAAACCAGATGACCCCCCCTCTTATATGAAATACAGTGACTCCCAGAGCATGATAGAGGCGGATGAGAACCTTGTATAGCTGTAAGTAACTGCGAAGAAGGAAAAAATTCCACAGCCTAAACTAAACCGACAACTCCAGGCCTTTCTTTGAGACCCCCTAGCAACCCGTTGTACTCTGTGAGGCGTCCACCCCAAGAATCAGCTAATGTATGTTTTATGTTGAAACCCAAGGATGCGTTTTACCATTCTTGGCTCTCTCTCTGCTACTCCACGGTAACAAACCGACCTCTCTCGCGAGCAACCCTCCTCGAATAAATCTGCATAGTCGTGCCACAAGTCTAGCAAGGTTCTGTCGTTTTCTGCAGAGGGTCAGATCTTCTTGATCTACGCACTCTCAGCTTGATCTCTCTCGTTCTCTCTTTAAAGCCAATTTCACCCCTCTCTCACTCTCTATCTCTCACTTACACCACACACTTAAAACCTCATTCTCTGCACACACACACACACACGAGAATAGACAAAGCGACATAATAAACACAAGGATTCGGTTGTGAAATAAGAAATTTAACATAAACTAAAATCTCAACAATAAATACTATATTAAGTGTATATATATATATATTATTATATATATAATATAATATATTAATATAATATTATATATATATATATATATATTATAGTATAAATATAATATAAATAAAAATATATATATATATATTATATATAATATCATATATATATATATATATATATATATATATATATATAATATATAATATAATATATATATATATATAAATAAAGTACTATATATATATATATATATATATATAATATATATACTATATATATATTTATTATTTATTTATTATTTATTTAACCCTACCTTTTCCCTGCTTGAGCCGGAGAGGTAGTGGTATCGTTACAAGCCTCATCTCATTCACAACTTCCCCTCATCTCGGCCCTCACCCACCTCACTCCACCCAACATCTCTAATCTCTCCGCCAACACCCTACCCCTCTTCCTCCCTCATCCCTCCCTCCCTCCAGCATCTCCTTTATTCCATCCATCCACCTCCTTCTTTGTTCTCTCCCCTCCTCTCCTCCTATCCCCTCCGCCATCCCAGACACTGCTCCTAACACACTCTACTGTTCCTCCATTCCACTAGATTTCCCATTTACCATCTTAACATTCCTTTTTCCGCTCTTCCCACCAACCCATTCCTCCAATCAAATCTCTCCCCACCACCCTATTCCTAATCCTCTCCCTGCTGCTAACCCCACAAACCGCTCTAACCCCTTCATCTAAAATACTTCCAACTTCTTCCTGACTGGCATTCAACCCCCACGTTTCACAACCATACAACACCGCTGGTACCCAAATTTTTTCAAACATACTTATCTTAACTTTCTGTGATAAATCCCCACCTTTCCATAATTTCTCTCAGAACACTCAAAGCTCTCATTCCTTCTCCTACTCCTATGTTCTATCTCCTCCTTCATCCCTCCCCCTTACCCCAAATCCATCCCTAAATATATCTAAAAATCTATACTTCTTCCAATACTACACCCCCTACTCTAACTCTAAAGGTCTCCCCCTTCCTCTCGTTCCTCCTCCTCAAACACTAAACACTTTAACTCTACCCTCGATTATTTTAAGCCCCTTTTGTCCACACAATCTCTCAAACTCCCTCACCAAAGATACCGTCAGAACCCATATCGCGGCTTCCATTAGGGCAGTATCTTCCGCACAACGTATCATGTTCATTCCCTTCTATCACTCCATTCATGCACTTCCAACCCCCTCCTACCGTCCTCACCATTCCATCTGCCAAACACTCTCCATAAACAAATTGAATACCAAGGCGACATTACAACACCCCTGCCCTCAATCGCTTCTCACACCTTAAACATCTCACCCCCCTTCCTTAACACTCTCACCACACATTGCTACTAGTCTATAAAGGCCCTAATACCTTTACCTAATTTTCCCCCCCCCTCCATTTTCCCCCAACACCCTCCACAATTCACCCCTCTTCACCTTATATCTTATGCTTTCTCTAAATCTAAAAACACCCAATACACTTTCCCCTTTCCTCTCTAACTTTTCTCCACAAGCATCTTTAGTGTAAACAATTGGTCCCCACACACCCTCGTCCCTCCCTAAATCCTTTTTTCTTCCCCCATTCTCCCCTCCCGTTAAAACCTCTCACTCATCTCAATCAATCATTCTCCCAGTACACTTTCCCTGACCACACTTGTAAAAGACATATACCTCTAATATTCCCACCATCGCATCATCCTATCCCCTTTCCCGCTTATACAGGGAACCAGAACAACCATCCTCCCATCCTGTGGTACCTCACCATCCCTCCAACATATATTATATAACCTATACAGCCATTCCTCACCCCTATACCCCCCTTCTGCAACATTTTGCATTCTCACACCATCCAGACCTGCGGACTGCCCTTTTTTTTCCATTATTCAAGGCCCTAATAATTCCTCATTTGTATTCATCCTCCACCCTCCCCCCCAACTCACTACCATGCTTCAACTCTTTGCTGTTTCTTCCTCCACCTCTTCCTACTTCATTCAAAAATCCCTAAAATACTCCCCCCACCTCTTCCTCACCCTATCCTCTCCTCCTATCCACTCCCATCTCCTCCCTTAATCCTCTCCCCCAACCCCTCCTTCTTCTTCCTTTTTTTATTTACTTCTTTCCAGACATCTTGCTCCCCGATTCAAAATTTTCCGTCCCTTTTCTACACCATTCATCTTTTGCTCTTCTCTTCGTCCTCTCCACCGCCCTCTTTGCTACCACTCTAACCCTTCTATATTCCTCCCAGCTTTCCTCTCTCCTACTTCCCAACCATTTCACATAAACCCTCCTTCGACTCTTCACCACCTCCTTCACCTCCTTCTTCCTGCCCTTCACTCCCTTTACTTATGCTTGCACCCATCGTTTTTATTCCACATACCCTTCTGGCCTCTTCACATACTGCCTCTTTAACTCTCATCCACTCCCCCCCTCCACCTCCCCAATGCCCGTCCCTCTCACGTCTCTCCACCTATGCCTCCATACCGTCTCCTAAACTCCCTCTTCCACACTGTCTCCTCCAATTTTTCCACCTTTATCCACTTCTACTCTCCTCTTTTCTCCCCTTTCCTAACCGTCACCTTCTCCCCCCCACAGCCCTTATCCTAGCCAACCACCAAAATAGTGATCCGATATTCCCCCTCCCCGCCCCTCTAAATACATTTACATCTTAGTAATCTGCCTCTACCGTTACCCATTTACAACAACATTAATCCAGTTACCCCCTCCCCCCGCGTTTATCTCACTCTGTCCATGTTAGACTTGTGATTTTCACTTTTTTTGGAACCAAGTATTCCCACTATCATTCTTCTTTCAACACAACAACTCTAACAGACTTTCTCCATTAAAATTCCTCTCCCCTACCCCAAATGGTTCTATTATTCTTCCCACCCCCTCCCTTAGAACCATAGACTTCAAATCTCCACTCGACTAATTTATCATTTACCCCAAAACTTTGCCAATATTCATAGAGGGCACACGATTTTCTTTCTCTCTCCTCCTCCCTCGCTCCATTCCCTGGTGCATGCGCATATAAAAAACCCCACATTTTTTTTTCCCCCCCCCCCGGGAAAAAAATTTTTTTCAAAAAACTTTTTTTTTTAAACCCCCCCAAAAAAAAACCGAACAGTTTTATTTCCTAACTCACACTGGCTGCACAATAATATATATATATATAATATATATATATTACAGAAGCTAATATATTAGATGTTGTTGAGATGTTTATTTGTAGATATGTATATCTAATATATTTATTAAATATCTTTTATAAAACAATATTATATACATAAATTACATACACACCAAAAAAAAAATATAATGACCTCGTTAAAACCTTAAAAAACCTAAAAAAATTCATAAAAAGTGATGTTACAAATAATATATATATATATATTATAATTATATATATATATATATATTATAATATATATATACCATATATATATATATATATATATATAATATATATATATATAAAAATTCGATTATGTCACTAAAAAAAACAATACCCTATATATATATATATATATAATCTTTTTAAACCAAAATAAAACCAACAAAAAGAATGTTCTTTACCTTTATTAGTCTCCTTGTTGACCACCTCTTTTCTCGTTCACCACCGGTGATTGGTCCTCTGCAAATTTTGTACGAGCCACCAGTGAAATGATAATGTTCTATTATGTGTGTTAATCGTTGTTTTGTTCCTTATTAAGCCTCCTTTTTCTAAGGGAGGCAAGGTTACAGAAAGACATAAAAAATACACAGAGAGACAGAAAGGCACTGAAAGACATAGAAAGACACAGATAGACAGAAACCTAAATTAAGACACAAAAAGAGGTAGAAAGAAACAGAAATACATTATAGGACATTAAAAACACTGAAAAACAGAGAAAGACAGAAACACACTGAAATACCCAGAACGACAGAAAAAATAGCAAGACAGAAAAAACACTGAAGGACACAGAAAGACACTAAAAGACAAATAAAGACATAGAAAGAGAGAAAGACACAGAGATACACAGAAAGACACAGAAAGACATAAAAATACACAGAGAGACAGAAAGACACTGAAAGACATAGAAAGACTCAGAGAGACACAGAAACACACAGAAAACATAGAAAGACACAGAGAGACACAGAAACACACATAGAGACAGAGAAACAAACAGAATCACAGAAAGACACAGCAAGACATAAAAGACTTAGAAAGTCATAGAAAAACACTGAAAGATACAGAAAGACGCAGAAAGTCACATAAAGACACAAAAAGACACAGAAAGACATTGAAAGACACAGAAAGACTTAGAAAGACATAAAAAGACAGAGAAAGACACAAATAATCACAGAAAGACATAAAAAGACACAGAATGACACATAAAGACATAGAAAGACGCAGAAACACTCAGAAAGACATATGAAAACATAGAAAGACAATGAGAGTCATCTAAAGACATAGGAAGACATAAAAAGAGACAGAAGGACACAGAAAATCATAGAAAGACACAAAAAAGGACAGAGAGACACAGAAACACTTTAAAAGACACAGAAAGACATAGAAAGACACTGAAAGATATAGAGACACAGAAAGACTCAGAAAGACATAGAAAACACAAAAAGACATCTAAAGACATAGAAAGACATACAAAGAAACATATAGACAAAGAAAGACACAGAAAGACACAGTAACACATAGAAAGACAAGGAAAGACACAGAAGGACACAGAGAGTCATAGAAAGACAGAAAAAGACAGAAGGACACAGAAAGACATTAAAAGACATGAAAAAACACAGTAAGACGTAGAATGACAAAGAAAGACATGGATAGATAAAAAAGACATAGAAAGACATAGAAGGACACGAAAAGACATTGCAAGACAGAGAGGAACAGAAAAACACAGAAAGAGATAGAAATACACAGAAATACACAAAAAGACATAGAAAGACATAGAAAAACTCAGAAAGACACAAGAAAAAATAAAGACACATAAAGACACATAAACACACAGAAAGACATGGAAAGATACCGAAAGACATAGAAAGACACAGAACACCTAGAAAGACACAGATAGACATATAAAGACACAGAAAGACATAAAAAGAAAAAGATAAACATAGAAAGACACAGATAGACGCAGAAAGACACAGAAAGACATAGAAAGACACAGAAAGACATAGAAAGACACAGAAAGACATATAAAGACACAGAAGGACACATAAAAACATAGAAAGATAGCGAGACACAGAAAGATACAGACAGACACAGAAACACACAGAGTCACATAAAGGCGGAGAGAGATATAAAAAGACACAAAAAGACAGAAATACACAAAAAGGCATGAAAAAACATAGAGAAAAATATAAAAACATAAAAAGACAGAGAAAGACGCAGAAAGACAAAGAAAAACACAGGAATACAGAGAAAGACAAAGAAAGACACAGAAAGACACAAAAAGACACTGAAAGACAAAGAAAGACATAGAAAGACACTGAAAGACATAAAAACAGGTCTTTATATGACAGAGAAAGACAAATACACAGAAGTACACAGAGACATAGAAAGACATTGAAAGACATAGAAAGATATAGAAAGACAAAGAAAGAAACAGAAAGACATAGAAAATCATAGAAAGACACAGAAAGAGCTAGAAAGACACATAAAAAGACATAGAAAGATATAGAAAGACAAAGAAAGACATCGAAAATCATAGAAAAACACAGAAATAGCTAGAAAGACACATAGAGACATAAAAAGACATAGAAACACACCAAAAGACAGAGAAGAACACAGAAAGTCACAGAAAGTCAGAAAGACACAAAAAGACATAGAAAGACATAGAAAAACACGAAAAGTCACATTAAGACACAGAAAGACAATGAAAGACACTGAAAGACACAGAAATACATAGAAAGACACAGATAGACACAGAAAGACATAGAAGAAACTTAAAGACCTAGAAAGACACAGAAAGACTCAGAAAGGCTCCGAAAGGCTCAGAAAGACACAGAAAAACATAGAAAGACATAGAAAGACACAGAAAGATTTAGAAAAACATAGAAAGTTATAGAAAGACACATTAACACACAGAAATACACTGAAAGACACACAAAGACATAGAAAGAAACTGAAAGCAGAAAGACATAGAAAAACACAGAGAGACATATAAAGACATAGAAAGATAGAAAGACACAGATAGACACAGAAAGACATAGACAGACACGGAAAGACATAGAAAGACACAGAAAGGCATAGAAAAACATAGAGAGTCATAGAAAAACACAGAAATACACATAAAAATACAGAAAGGCACAGAGAGACAGAAAGACACATAAAGATACAGAAAGACTCAGAAAGACAGAAAAACATAGCAAGAAATTAAAATACACATAAACACACAGAAAGACACAAAAAGAAAGAGAAAGACACTGAAAGATATAGAAAGACACAGGAAGACACAGAAACACTCTGAAAAAATACAAAGACACAGTGAGAGACAGAAAGATACACAGAGACAGAAACACACAGAGTCACAGAAGACACAGAAAGAAAGAAAAACACAGAAATTCATAGAAGAACACAGAAAGAAACAGAATGACAGAAGGGCACAGAAAAACATAGAAAGACACAGAAAATCCCAGAAAGATATAGAAAGACACAGATAGACACAAAAAAACACAGAAAGACATAGACACAGAAAGACAGAGAAAGACATAGAAAGAAATACTCAGAAAGACGCAGAAAAACATAGAAAAACAGAGAGACCCATAAAGACACAGAAATACACAGAAAGACACAGAAATACATAGAAAGACACTGAAAGACATAGAAAGACATAGAAAGACATAAAAAGACATAGAAAGACAGAAAGAGACATCTAAAGACATAGAAAGACAAAGAAAGACACTGATAGACAAAGAAAGACAGAAAGATACAGAAAGACATATAAAGACATAGAAAGACACAGATAGACAAAAAAAAACCAAAGGAAAACACAGTAAGAGGTAGAAAGATACAAAAAGACATTATAGGACATTAAAAACACTGAAAAACAGAGGAAGACAGAAACACACTGAAATACCCACAACGACAGAAAAAATAGCAAGACAGGAAAAAACACTAAATGACACAGAAAGACACTGAAATACACATAAAGACATAGAAAGAGAGTAAGACACAGAGATACACAGAAAGACATAAAAAATACACAGAGAGACAGAAAGACACTGAAGACATAGAAAAACTAAGAGAGACACAGAAACACAAAACACATAGAAAGACACTGAGAGACACAGAAAGACACATAGAGACACAGAAACAAACAGAGTCACAGAAAGACACAGAAAGACATAAAAGACTCAGAAGGTTATAGAAAAATACAGAAAAATACAGAAAGACAAGAAAGTCACACAAAGACAAAGAAAGACACAAAAAGACACAGAAAGACATTGAAAGACATAGAAAGACTTAGAAAGACATAAAAAGACAAAGAAAGACACAAATAATCACAGAAAGACATAAAAAGACACAGAAAGACACATAAAGACATAGAAAGACGCAGAAACACTCATAAAGACATATGTAAACATAGAAAGACAATGAGAGTCATCTAAAGACATAGAAAGACATAAAAAGAGACAGAAAGACACAGAGAATCATAGAAAGACACAAAAAAGACAGTGATACACAGAAACACTTTAAAAGACACAGAAAGACATAGCAAGACACTGAAAGATAAAGAGACACAGAAAAACACAGAGAGGCATAGAAAACACAAAGAGACATCTAAAGACATAGAAAGAAACAGATAGACAAAGAAAGAGACAGAAAGATATAGTAACACATAGAAAGACATAGAAAGACATAGAAGGACATAGAAAGACACAGAAGGACACAGAGAGTCATAAAAAGACAGAAAAAGATAGAAAGACACAGAAAGACATCAAAAAACATGAAAAAACACAGTAAGACGTAGAAAGAATGAGAAAGAGGCAGAAGGACACTGATAGATAGAAAAAGACATAGAAAGACATAGAAGGACACGAAAAGACACTGCAAGACACAGAGAGGAACAGAAAAACACAGAAAGAGATAGAAATACACAGAAAGACACAGAAAGACATAGAAAGACAGAAAAACTCAGAAAGACACAAGAAAACATATAAAGACAAATAAACACACAGAAAGACATAGAAAGACATAGAAAGATCCCGAAAGATATAGAAGGACACAGAAAGACACAGAAAACATAGAAAAACACAGATAGACATATAAAGACGTAGAAAGACATGAAAAGAAAAAGATAAACACAGAAAGACACAGATAAACACAGAAAGACACAAAAAGACATAGAAAGACACAGAAAGACATAGAAAGACACAGAAAGACATATAAAGACAGAAAGACACATAAAAACAGGGAAAGACAGAGTGAGACACAGAAAGATACAGAGAGACACAGAAACACAGAAACACACAGAGTCACATAAAGACACAGAAAGATATAAAAAGACACAAAAAGACACAGAAATACACAGAAAGGCATGAAAAAACATAGAGAAACATATAAAAACATAAAAATACAGAGAAAGAAGCAGAAAGACAAAGAAAAACACAGGAATACAGAGAAAGACAAAGAAAGACACAAAAGTCACAGAAAGTCAGAAAGATACAAAAAGACATAGAAAGACATAGAAAAACACGAAAAGTCACATTAAGACGCAGAAAGACAATGAAAGACACTGAAAGACACAGAAAGACATATAAAGACACAGAAAGACTCGGAAAGACACATAAAAACATAGAAAGACATTAAAAGACACAGAAAGACATAGAAAAGCATAGAAAGTTATAGAAAGACACATTAACACAGAAATACACTGAAAGACACACAAAGACATAGAAAGAAACTGAAAGACATGAAACACATAGAAAGACACAGAGAGACATATAAAGACATAGAAAGATAGAAAGACACAGATAGGCACAGAAAGACATAGACAGACACGGAAAGACACGGAAAGACACAGTCATATAAAGACACAGACAGGCATAGAAAAACATAGAAAGTCATAGAAAAACACAGAAATACACATAAAATTACAGAAAGGCACAGAGAGACACAGAAGGACACATGAAGATACAAAAAGACTCAGAAAGACAGAAAAACATAGCAAGAAGTTGAAAGTCACATAAACACACAGAAAGACAGAAGACACAAAAAGAAGGAGAAAGACACTGAAAGACATACTGTAGAAAGACACAGGAAGACACAGAAACACTCAGAAAAAATAGAAAGACACAGTGAGAGACAGAAAGACACACAGAGACTGAAACACAGAGTCACAGAAGACACAGAAAGAAAGAAATGCACAGAAATTCATAGAAGAACACAGAAAGAAACAAAAAGACAGAAGGGCACAGAAAAACATAGAAAGACCCAGAAAATCCCAGAAATAAATAGAAAGACACAGATATACACAGAAAAGCACAGAAAGACATATTTGGACACAGAAAGACAGAGAAAGAAATAGAAAGAAACAGACTCAGAAAGACGCAGAAAAACATAGAAAGACATAGAGAGACACATAAAGACACATAAATACACAGAAAGACACAGAAAGACATAGAAAGACACTGAAAGACATAGAAAGACATAAAAAAGACAGAGAGAGACATTTAAAGACATAGAAAGACACTGATAGACAAAGAAAGAAAGAGGTATAAAGACGCAGAAAGACATTATAGGACATTAAAAACACTGAAAAACAGAGAAAGACAGAAACACACTGAAATACCCAGAACGACAGAAAAAATAGCAAGACAGAAAAAAACACTGAAGGACCCAGAAAGACACTGAAAGACACCTAAAGACATAGAAAGAGAGAAAGACACAGAGATACACAAAGAGACACAGAAATACATAAAAAATATACACAGAGACAGAAAGACACTGAAAGACATAGAAATTCATAGAAGAACACAGAAAGAAAAAAAAGACAGAAGGGCACAGGAAAACATAGAAAGACCCAGAAAATCCCAGAAATATATAGAAAAACACAGATAGACACAGAAAAGCACAGAAAGACATATTTGGTCACAGAAAGACAGAGAAAGAAATAGAAAGAAACAGACTCAGAAAGAGGCAGAAAAACATAGAAAGACAAAGAGAGACCCATAAAGACACATAAATACACAAAAAGACACTAAAAGACATAGAAAGACACTGAAAGACATAGAAAGATACAAAAAGACATAGAAAGACAGAGAGAGACATTTAAAGACATAGAAAGATACTGATAGACAAAGAAAGAAAGAGGTATAAAGACAAAGAAAGAAATTATAGGACATTAAAAACACTGAAAAACAGAGAAAGACAGAAACATACTGAAATACCCAGAACGACAGAAAAAATAGCAAGACAGAAAAAAACACTGAAGGACACAGAAAGAAACTGAAAGACACATAAAGACATAGAAAGAGAGAAAGACACAGAGATACACAAAGAGACACAAAAAGACATAAAAAATACACAGAGAGACAAAAAGACACTAAAAGACATAGAAAAGTTAGAGAGACACAGAAACACACAGAAAACATAGAAAGACACAGAGAGACACAGAAAGACACATAGAGACACAGAAACAAACAGAGTCACAGAAAGACACAGAAAGACATAAAAGACTTAGAAAGTCATAGAAAAACACAGAAAGATACAAAAAGACGCAAAAAGTCACATAAATACACAGAAAGACACAGAAAGACATTGAAAGACACAGAAAAACTTAGAAAGACATAGAAAGACACAAATAATCACAGAAAGACATAAAAAGACACAGAACGACATAGAAAGACACTGAAAGATATAGAGACACAGAAAGACACAGAAAGACATAGAAAGCACAAAGAGACATCTAAAGACATAGGAAGACATTGAAAGAAACAGATATACAAAGAAAGACACAGAAAGACACAGTAACACATAGAAAGACATAGAAAGACATAGAAAGACAAAGAAGGACACAGAGAGTCATAGAAAAACAGAAAAAGATAGAAAGACACAGAAAGACATTAAAAAGACATGAAAAAACAGAGTAAGAGGTAAAAAGACAAAGAAAGACGCAGAAAGACACGGATATATACAAAAAGACATTGAAAGACATAGAAGGACACAACAAGACACTGCAAGACACAAATAGGAACAGAAAAACACAGAAAAAGATAGAAATACACAGAAAGACACAGAAAGACATAGGAAGACATAGAAAAACTCAGAGACACAAAAAAACATATAAAGACACATAAACACACAGAAAGACACAGAAAGACACAGATAGACGCAAAAAGATACAGAAAGACATAGAAAGACACAGACAGACATATGAAAACATAGAAAGACAATGAGAGTCATCTAAAGACATAGAAAGACATAAAAAGAGACAGAAGGACACAGAGAATCCTAGAAAGACAAAAAAAAGAGAGAGACACAGAAACACTTTAAAAGACATAGAAAGACACTGAAAGATATAGAGACACAGAAAGACACAGAAAGACATAGAAAACACAAAGAGACATCTAAAGACATAGAAAGAAACAGATAGACAAAGAAAGACACAGTAACACATAGAAAGACATAGAAAGACATAGAAAAACAAAGAAGGACAGAGAGAGTCATAGAAAACAGAAAAAGATAGAAAGACACAGAAAGACATTAAAAGACATGAAAAAACACAGTAAGACGTAAAAAGACAAAGAAAGACGCAGAAAGACACGGATAGATACAAAAAGACATTGAAAGACATAGAAGGACACAAAAAGACACTGCAAGACACAGAGAGGAACAGAAAAACACAGAAAGAGATAGAAATACACAGAAAGACACAGAAAGAAATAGAAAGACAAAGAAAAACTCAGAAAGACACAAGAAAACATTTAAAGACACATAAACACACAGAAAGACACAGAAAGACACAGATAGACGCAAAAAGACACAGAAAGACATATAAAAACACAAAAAGACATATAAAGACAGAAAAAACATAAAAACATAGAAAAGAGTGAGACAGAAAGATACAGACAGACACAGAAACACACAGAGTCACATAAAGACACAGAAAGATATAAAAAGACACAAAAAGACACAGAAATACACAGAAAGGCATGAAAAAGCAGAGAAACATATTATAACATAAAAAGACAGAGAAAGACGCAGAAAGACAATGAAAACACAGGAATACAGAGGAAGACGAAAAAAGAAACAGAAAGACACAGAAAGACACAAAAAGACATTGAAAGACAAAGAAATACATAGAGAGACACTGAAAGACATAAAAATAGTTCTTTATGATAGAGAAAGACAAATACACAGAAGTACACAGAGACATAGAAAGACACTGAAAGACATAGAAAGATATAGAAAGACAAAGAAAGAAACAGAAATACATAGAAATTCATAGAAAGAAACAGAAAGAGCTAGAAAGACACATAATAAGACATAGAAAGACATAGAAAGACAAAGAAAGACACAGAAAGACATCGAAAATCATAGAAAGACAGAAATAGCTAGAAAGACACATAAATTCATAAAAAGACATAGAAAAACACCAAAAGACAGAGAAGAACACAGAAAGTCACAGAAAGTCAGAAAGACACAAAAAGACATAGAAAGACATAGAAAAACACGAAAAGTCACATTAAGACACAGAAAGACAAGGAAAGACACTGAAAGACACAGAAAGACATAGAAAGACACAGATAGATACAAAAAGACATAGAAGAAATTGAAAGACATAGAAGACACAGAAAGACTCAGAAAGACTCAGAAAGACACATAAAAACATAGAAAGACATAGAAAGACACATAAAGACATAGAAAAACATAGAAAGTTATAGAAAGACACATTAACACAGAAATACACTGAAAGACACAAAGACATAGAAAGAAACTGAGAGACATAGAAAAACATAGAAATCCACAGAGAGACATATAAAGACATAGAAAGATTGAAAGACACAGATAGACACAGAAAGACATAGACAGACACAGAAAGACACGGAAAGACACAGTCATATAAAGACACAGAAAGGCATAGAAAAACATAGAAAGTCATAGAAAACACAGAAATACACATAAAAATAGAGAAAGGCACAGAGAGACACAGAAAGACACATAAAGATACAGAAAGACTCAGAAAGACAGAAAAACATAGCAAGAAATTAAAAGACACATAAACACACAGAAAGACAGAAAGACACGAAAAGAAAGAGAAAGACACTGAAAGACATAGGAAGACACAGGAAGACACAGAAACACTCAGAAAAAATAGAAAGACACAGTAAGAGACAGAAACACACAGTCACAGAAGACACAGAAAGAAAGAAAAACACAGAAATTCATAGAAGAACACAGAAAGAAACAGAATGACAGAAGGGCACAGAAAAACATAGAAAGGCCCAGAAAATCCCAGAAAGATATAGAAAGACACAGATAAACACAGAAAAGCACAGAAAGACATTGATAGACACAGAAAGACAGAGAAAGACATAGAAAGAAACAGACTCAGAAAGATGCAGAAAAACATAGAAAGACATAGAGAGACACATAAAGACACATAAATACACAGAAAGACACAGAAAGACACAGAAAGACATAGAAAGACACTGAAAGACATAGAAAGACATAGAAAGACAGAGAAAGACATATAAAGACAGAGAGAGACATCTAAAGACATAGTAAGACATAGAAAGACACTGATAGACAAAGAAAGACACATAAAGATACAGAAAGACATATAAGGACATAGAAAGATACTGATAGACACAGAAACCCAAAGGAAGACACAGAAAGAGGTAGAAAGACACAGAAAGACATTATAGGACATTAAAACACTGAAAAACAGAGAAAGATTTTGACTACTCACATTTGACATCCAAGTTGAGTGGGGGTGAGACCCCAACCCCGACAACGTTGAAAGCATGACACGTATAATTGCCTCCATTTGCCCTGCTGACGCCTTGAACAACGAGAGACATATTTGACACGAAGGCTCCTTCCACACCTTCTAAAGACACGTTCTGAAAGTACATATAAAGACACAAAAACCCAAAAAAAAGACACAGAAAGAGGTAGAAAGACACAGAAAGACATTATAGGACATTAAAAACACTGAAAAACAGAGAAAGACAGAAACACACTGAAATACCCAGAACGACAGAAAAAATAGCAAGACAGGAAAAAACACTGAATGACACAGAAAGACACTGAAAGACACATAAAGACATAGAAAGAGAGAAAGACACAGAGATACATCGAAAGACACAGAAAGACATAAAAAATACACAGAGAGACAGAAAGACACTGAAAGACATAGAAAGACACAGAGAGACACAGAAACACAAAGGAAAACATAGAAAGACACAGAAAGACACAGAAAGACACATAGACAGAAACACACAGAGTCACAGAAAGACACAGAAAGACATAAAAGACTTAGAAAGTCATAGAAAAACACAGAAAGATACAGAAAGACGAAGAAAGTCACATAAAGACACAGAAAGACACCTAAAGACCCAGAAAGAAACAGAATATATATTAATAGGACGCAGCGACAGGCAAATAAAAGACATAAAAAGAACAGAAAGACACACAACATAGGGTATGGGTACAGAATAAATAAAAGAACCGAGAAGAAAGAAAAGAGAATCTCTCATCTCTTCTACATGGACGATTTAAAGTTTGTATGCGCCAAGTTAGAAATGAGGAAGAGGGCAGAGAGACAGATATAAGGTGGTCAGTTGATTTTTTCCAATTTCGATATTAGAATGGATTTTGGATTTGGATATAGTTTGCGTTCATAGTTATAACAAAGGTAGTTTCTACACATTCTAACTTAAACTCTTAGTTAATACATTGAATGAAAAGTAACTCGAACAGGAAGGAGGCTTAAACAAATAACCTGGAGTAGAGGAGTCAAGACATGGATTGAAACATAAATTTATGAATAGAGAGAATTAAAAAGGAAATATTGTGGAAGTGTAAGAAAAATATTAAAAAAACTGAATTAAAACCAAAACAAAATAGAGGCAATTAAGGTATTTGCAATGCCAGTAATGAGATATAGTTTTTTTTTTTTTTTTTTGGAAATTTTTTTTAAAATTAGACTGGTACCAGATGAAATAAATATCTAGATCACAACAACAAGGAAACTCCATGCACAGAAAATAATCTACAAAAACCAGTGCACATCCCCCCGTATATACATCCCGAGAAATGAAGGAGGTATGGGAATGCCACATATATATAGATAGAACCAACAAAAATGAAATAGTAGGATTAGCATAATATAATATGAAGGAAAAGGAACAAGATTCATGTCTTGGTTAAAAGAACATGAAAATTGCAAGGCTGGAACAACCTCCAATAACAAAAAAGGCAAATGACTACCTCCATGAATTTAACATCGATATCAGAACACAGAATGGATGGAATGGAGATAAAAGCCTTGATTAAGGCATTAAAAAATCTTAAAGGAAATCTTATATAGTATTGGCAAGAAAATGAAAGCCGATAATGTAGAATGGGAAGAACATAGACACGCCCAACACTTTAAAAAAGAAGTATTGAACAAGACCTTTATCAGCAAAGAAAAATCGATAGAAACAATTGCGAGGGGATTTTTAAAATAAATGTGAGAGAATACGCTGATTACAACATTTAAATAAACACGTTTAAGAACTAATTGGTTTCAAAAAGGCAATCGAAGGAGTTCGAATTGCTCGCGATTAGATGTAGGAGTGTGTAAAAAAGACGCGGAAGCTGTGCCCCATCATATTATTCCGGATGTAAGACTTATGCTTCGTAATGGGAATATATACAGAAAGACATAATACGATATGCAAGCTCATTCACTCTACAGAATCTTATGCAAACCTAATATAATATTGATACTCCTAAATCATTTGAATTACAAACCTCCAGCAATAGTAGATAATGATCAGCCATATGGAATGGCTATTTGATATCTGCAAATCCACTGACATATTTGTACAAAGTATTAGACCGGATATTGTATTAAGAAACCAACAAGAAAATGTCAATCTTAATAGAGGTAGGTGTCGCCATACGTATGAAAATTTGGCCCTCTACGAAAGGAGAAAGAAATTAAATATCAAAAAGATGAAAAAATTTATTAGAAGGATGTGGGAGATGGAGGAGGTGGAGGTGGTGCCAGTGGTAGTGGGGTCCCTTGGAGCGATTAAAACCTCTCTAGTAACCTATCTACAAAAGATCCCTGCTAAAATTGGAACCGAGGAGATAGCTGTAGAAGCAATTAAAGGAAGCCTAGGAATAATCAGGCTAGTCTTGGGGAGTTGAGTGAGCGGTGCTATGCCTTAACCCAAGGTTTGGGGACGGTGTAGCACCGAGAGTATCCTCAAAAGAGGTGTTTAACAAAAAAAAAAAAAAAAAAAAAAAAAAACATAGAAAGATGCAGAAACACTCAGAAAGACATGAAAACATAGAAAGACAATGAGAGTCATCTAAAGACATAAAAAGACATATAAAGAGACAGAAGGTTACAGATAATCATAGAAAGACACAAAAAAAGACAGTGAGACACAAAAACACTTTAAAAGACACAAAAAGACATAGAAAGACACTGAAAGATAAAGAGGCACAGAAAGACACAGAGAGACATAGAAAACACAAAGAGATCTAAAGACATAGAAAGAAACATATAGACAAAGAAAGACACAGAAAGACACAGTAACACATAGAAAGACATAGAAAGACATAGAAAGACAGAGAAGGACACAGAGAGTCATAGAAAGACTGAAAAAGATAGAAAGACACAGAAAGACATTAAAAGACATGAAAAAACACAGTAAGACGTAGAAAGAATGAGAAAGAGGCAGAAAGATACGGATAGATACAAAAAGACATAGAAAGACATAGAAGGACACGAAAAGACACTGCAAAACACAGAGAGGAACAGAAAAACACAGAAAGAGATAGAAATATACAGAAAGACACAGAAAGACATAGAAAGACATAGGAAGACATAGAAAACTCAGAAATACACAAGAAAACATATAAAGACACATAAACACACAGAAAGACACAGAAAGACATAGAAAGATACCGAAAGACATAGAAAGACACAGAAAGACACATAAAACATAGAAAGACACAGATAGACATAAATACATAGAAAGAAAAAGATAAACACAGAAAGACACAGATAGACGCAGAAAGAAACAGAAAGATATAGAGACATAGAAAGACACAGAAAGACATTGAAAGACACAGAAAGACATATAAAGACACAGAAAGACACATAAAAACATAGAAAGACAGAGTGAGACACAGAAAGATACAGAGATATACAGAAACACACAGTCACATAAAGACACAGAATTATTTAAAAAAAGACATAGAAAG
>JABUQX010010374.1:0-2500 GCA_015478945.1 Trachelipus rathkii
TCATTCTGTTTTCCATTCATGAACATGGAATCATTCACTTACAATTCACAACCCAAAGAAACGTCTTCTTCCTTAATTTCTGATTACAGAAACACTGAAATACACACAGCACTTCCTGTAACTCTAACTGAAACTACTAAAGAATTACACAGTCATGTACGCACTGTCACTGTCAATTGTAAAAGTTACACCACAAATCAGTTAACAATATCTGTAGCTTTCGAAAAAAATAGCCTTCAATTTAAAAATTGTATTGTTGACACTGGCGCCAGCATTAGCTTAGTAAGCTATGAAGCCATTCCCACACAATTCAAACATCTTATTAAACCTTCTAAGGACATTGGAATAAATGCCATCAGCGGCTTAACACATGAACACACGGTTTCCGTCGATTCATACATAGACATTCCATTGCATTTCTTTGATAGTGATTATTCTACTACACCTATCAACTTCTTAATCATACCCGGAGAAATGATGCTAGCCCCAGTGATATTGGGAGCGATAGCACTAAAAGATAATCATTTACTCCCGGATCTCACTTTACGAAGACTAATTAAAAGACTCGGCAACCATTTCGAGTGTATCGTCAAAGATATGAGTCAGTCTCACACCAACAATGGTAAAAAACTTCCTTCAATTATCAATCCTTTAAACCCGAAAACGTAAAAAATTGCGTTGTACTCTTTCTATATTAAATTCCAACATCCCTGAAATACTAGGGTAATGCTCTCATATGAGTAACCATTACTAGCTCTAGGCCCAATTGGCCCAGTTACGGTATATATATATATATAGGTATATATATTATAGGGAAAGAAAATGTATAGTATGTCTATCCCATTCTTATATGGATAACTTAATAGCCATACATATATTTTCCCTCCAAAACCTTGACTCATGGTCATGGTTCATGACGATGTTGCAAGGGAGTAGGAGGGTGTTAGTTTCATATTCAGATGATGTCTCTGGATGCCAATGCAGCAGTCATCCGACGGTTTCCATCCGAAGTTTTCAAAACAACCGAATACATCCGGTGGTAATGTACTAAATAATGTAAGGTACACTTTTCAGTTTTGTATTATTAAGATGTTGTATTGTCTAATTGCTCTTAAGCAAAATAAAAAATTTCCCCAATAATTTCCAAATACTTTTGGAGGTCGCACTATTTAGAATAATATTGTTACAACCAAATATATCTCTAATATTGAGGTTTGTATGATTTATGTATTAAAACATATATGGAAAAGAGTAATTATTAACTATTTATCTAAAAGATAATCTTTGTAACGAAAAATTATTAAGTAAATCTATTTTATTATTCAATGTCGAATTACTAATGTATATTTTTTGTATTTTCCATCCCATCCTCCCAAGAAGGTCGCTGTTTTCTTAATTCTTACTGTACCATTGTCCGATCGTAGTTCACAATTAATTGTATAGGTTTGAGTAAGGTATAACTTTTACTAATAGTAGAAACCTACAGATACTAAAAAGCTAGTTCTAATGGTATTAGAGTTTTTAGAATTTACGACCACTTGACTCCAATACTATATGAGATTATATATAAATATAGACACAACACTAATATATTATATAATATATATATATATATATATATATATATATATATATATTATAATATATATATATATGTATATAATATATATATAATATAAATATATATATATATATATATGTATTATATATAAATAATATATATATATATATATAAATAATATATAAATATAAATATATATATATAATACTATATTATTATATATATATAATATATATATATATATATATATATATTTATATATATATATATATAATATGCCGGTATATATATATATATATTATATATTATATATATATATATATATATATATATATATATATATATATATATATATATATATATAATATATATATATCTTATATATATATATATATACCCTCTCTCTCTACCTCGTAAAAATAAGTTTATGCTCTGCTATTTTTTAGCCTTCGTAAAGTAAGGTGGGGTTTTTAGGCTTAGTGGGGGAGTGTGTAAGGGTGATTGTGGAGTCCAGGCCAATTCACTTATTTACATTAGTAGTTAGTTCCAGTATTGACCAAAACCTAGAATGGAATTCTTATTCTAATAAAGAATAAGAGAGTACATTCAGTTATTAATGTTGGACTGCATATGTAAAACTATTTTTTGTTTGTATATTTTTTACTTTTGGTTTTATATGGGTAACTAAAACAGTATTTCCCTTTTCAGTATTCATCCTAATGATTTCATGTTTAACATATTTTTATATTTTGAATACTTACCCAAGTATCTATATAAGTTAATATAACAGTTATTATATGAGGTCATAACCACATAAACACGGATGTACCTATGAATATTGGGACACTTCCATATACATATGATTAGAGTAATCACAGGTTAGTAGTTGATATTCTTTCGCATTCTTGATTGTGGGTTAAAACATGTATGAAAGTACTC
>JABUQX010010374.1:10000-60000 GCA_015478945.1 Trachelipus rathkii
ACATAGGGATTGAGACGAACCCACCCGGATAATGCTATCCAGGATCACCAGTAATAAGAGATCGGATAGAGCATCAATGAGGATTGAGACGAGAGGGGGTAATAGTTTTAGAAGTGCTAAAGAAGGGTAGCAGATTATTTGAATATGAGGTTTTGAGGGCCACAAAGATGAAAAAGGAGGTCGGTCAGTATTTCATATGAGTGGATAGAGATAGAGTGTGCAGACGCAGGTAACGAGAAGAAATCAGTAAAATAATTATTGAAAGCAAGATATGAAGAATTAATTCAGATACAATCAAACCAAGTGGAAACTGATCAAAATTAGAAAATTAAAATGCAAAGTGAAGCGACCAAGTGAGAGTAGGAAGAACGAAACTAATGATATAGAAACATACTATTCAAACCTCTACTTGTGGTAAATAGTTTTAGACTCTTACTAGACTAATCTAGCTATAATGGACAAAAATTGAGATAATGATTAACTAGTGTGGTATGTGAGATAAGACAAGAAAAAGGTCTCTCGCTCCCATTCATCCTGAACTTAGAATACAGCTCCTTATTTATTAGCATTGAAAGGAAAGTAGACATTTTTAGATACGCAAAAGAGAAGGAGAAAATCCAATAAGGAGGGGGACTTGAGAGAGGCAGTACGTGTGCCTTACCGGTCAAACTTGGACTATTGGATTATCGCTCAAAGATCATGCTCTATGCCTTTCTCCGTCTTAATGATGATATCTCCCCGTAGTTTTCTGTAGCGAGGAAAGACGGCAATGAACCATATTTAAAATGCTCGTATAAGATACGGAGGGGAAAGAATATATTATATCACCTACATACAATAGTACCACGGGGAATCGCCGAAAGCCGTCGACTGTGCGCTTTTCTCGTCAAGCAAAGCGAGAATGCAGATTGAGACTATGCTACGCTTACAGAAATGTGAGTGTTTTGAGATATACATAGAGTAGTTATTCTCAAATAATAGATGTAGAGGCAATAAAAATACAACGTGAAAGCTATGATGCAGTTTGTTGGTTGAAGGATCAGCTCACGGCGGAGCTGCATTTCGCCCATATTTATTTGTCAACTTTGCGCCCGCCTTAAGAAACATGTGCGTGCTTCCAACACTGAGGAAAAGTGTTAGTATAAGGCATAGAAATATAGCAAGTGTGAAACAGAGTGTAAGAGGGAGTATCTGCAGGAGAAAGCACACTTTCTCTCCAAGAACCCGATATTGACTATAATAAAACACTAAAACTGTAGTTTTTTTTTGCCTCTAAAAATGTCGTCTTCCGGTGTATTTTATGTGTCTGAAGCCTTCTTTTCAGAATTTAATTTTTAAAATCCATGTTTTCGACATTTTCGAATCAACTACCAGAATTTTTTTTGAAATGACTTCAAAATTTTAAAATATGCATAGATAGGTCCATTACCAACAAAAGTAGTACAGAAGTACATTTTCGATTTTTTGACGTTTTGTGCTCAGCGTTGTCCAATTTCCAAAACCCACTTTTTTTTTTATTTTGAAATTGAAAAAATTGCGCATTAATTTTTTTCTGTTTGGGCGAAGTGGATGAATTTTCAGGGCATATGAGTAGAGTGCGATTGTATGCATATGTGTGTAATTTGACATTTGGCCATCCCGCAGCTCATTTTCCTCTTTAAGCGTTCAATAGATTTAGGTGTTGGCGACATTTTTGGTTACCCTGGAATCAAATGTCTTTAGCAGGAAGGCATTAAAAGCATTTAGGCTTCTTTTATCAAATCATGGTAATAGCAAACCTGTAATTCTTATTCATGGTTGGCCGTTAAGTCCATCGTGCTTGGGATGGACAAGTATATAGCGGTTCTTATGTGGTAATAATAAAAAGTGCATCTCTGCTCAGATACATATATACAAGACTGAATAAATTTTATGATGTTGATCGGTGAGACAAGTAATAATAAGAATTTATAATATTCACTCATATTTTTCATAATTTCTAATAATCCAAATATAATGGTTTGTGAAAATTATGTAGGACAACGCTTGTAAGCACTCAAACTTACTATAATAAAAATACTACGATTATAAATGTTAATACTTCTTTTTATACGTTTATAAGTTAATGGATATACTATCTTATTAGCATATTATTTACATAATGATATCTTTGAAGTCATTTCAAAAAACTTTGACGATGGTTTGTAATACATTTTGTATTCGAAGAATATCAAAAAAACATGGATTTAAAAACTGAAATTCTGAAAGGAATGAAACAGACACAGAAAGAAACACCCGGGATGTGGAAACATAAGTTGTGTATTAGATGGCAAAAATAAGCTTCAGTTTGGTGTTTATTATAATATGCATAAATCAGCACTAAGACAAGAACATTTTCCCGAAATATGTTCAGTGGTACACAATATCTCTCTCTAGGTTGTGCGGCGCGACAGAATAACGCTAGTTAGAGTTCTAATGCTTATTTCCTGCAAGCTACAAGACATAATTGAAAATAAGCTTGTGTGGTCCCGTTATCTTTCGGCTTTGTGATTAATATAGAACGAACATTAATTAGTATCTTAAGTTTTTTAAACAATCAGATAAATGATATATTTGCATCCTAAAATATGGTTAAACAGTATAATTTGAAGGCTCGCTTGCATATTATCTAACATTCACGCTTCTTAACTCTAAAATGATAGTGTAAGATAGCAGTGTTTTCCCAACAATAGATATAATTTATATATCATATTTCTTTACCCATAGATAGAATTACGATTGTATGTGTACACGGCCGTGGAGTTATTGTGATGGGTATGTGCACGCGAAAATATATCATAAGTCAATTATATCCTGGCACTTTTAGTGAGGGGATAATTATCTGAAATCAATTTATTTTACTAAGGTCTGTTTCTCAACTTAGATAATCTCACTCATCACTTATTACACGTACTTGTAGGTAAAATAACGCTCTAATAGTGTAACAACAGTATTTTTTATTATAGGCAACATTATTATTAAATTTTACGTTAATAAAATATACTCATATACTATAATAATGTTTGACAGAAAAGTGGAACCGTTTACATTTCACTATTAATCGAAAATCTCGTAGGAAATTTTCAAAGCATATTATCTTAAAAATTGTTATCTCAAAAAGTTATCTTTTTACTCTGTTAGATTATGAAGTAATAGCATCTCGTAAGTATAGGAATATACTACCGTATAATGTGTACGTTTACTTCTGTGATAATGGGTTATTGAGTTCTTGTCGTGGTTATTAAATTATTATTAATGATTTATATATTATTTTCTTAAGTTAATTATTTCATCTGTAACAGATGGTAGTAGGTTTTATGTAACAACTCATTCTATTCATACTTCTCCTTTGATTATATAAACATACCTGGATAAATCATATAAATCATATTAAATCTATATTTCACACTAATCGATTCTTATCTTTTTCTTTTCATGTGTGTATAATCTACTGGTCTTCATATCTTGGTGCATTTAGATGAATCTTTTTTCCTGTCTCGAGGGCCTGTGCACAGATTTGCCACAATAGATATCATTCCAGAGTCTGGAGACCTTTTAGAGCAGCAGGAGCGGCCTTTCTATTTACTCATCATAATACATTACTAAATTTATCTTTCGGTATATCAGACATTTACTGGAGAGTTGTTAGATATAAATTCAGCATATTATGTGCGTTTGGAAGGTAAGATACCTCGTCATACATTTGAAAAGCTCTGGTTAATACTCATGAGAGTAGTGAAGTCTGGTTTGGTACTGGATGTTACTAGAATTCGCTCTCTGGCATAGACAGTCTCTTTACCTTGAGTGTAATTATACTAATTATTAGTGCTTTGTGAGATAATAGCATTAACAATTTTTGTGAATGGGGAGGAAAGAAAATCAATTTCAATTATTGTGTTATACAATACTTTGACGTTTGGATCGAAAGAAACTTTAAACAAAGTAGTCAGCAATCACATTACACATTTGGACATGGAGGTTGAGTATGTTTTAAACCAATGACCATAATAGTTATAAAATTAAGCTAGATACATTATAACAAACTAGATATTTAAACACGTAAGTAAATGCAACTACCATAATTGGAATGGTAGAGCCATATTAATTTACGTATTTTCATTTGTTTAAAGTGATTTTTTGAAGATTAGCTCTCGTTTCCTTCGCTCAATATGACCACTACGCACTGTCTCTTTATATATTATTAATTATTAAAAATATTACCTTTTATAGAAAGCACCAACTTGTACATACTTTAGTATTCTTTTTATAGTCTTTATAATTTAGAATTTTATAATTTTAGACATGAAGATGAAAAATAAAATCTCAGAAACGTCAAAACTTTTCAATAAAGATATATCACTTTTCTCTCACGTTGAATGAATCCTAACTGAATAAGTCTATATTCAATTTTATTAAAATATACTTATATTATAATATATATATAATATATTTATATTTTTTTTTTTTTTTTACAGTGCTACACCATCCCTCAAGGACAGAGTCCTCACTATTTCAAGGACGTAGGTCTGTAATATCACGCACTCAATAAGTCAACAACTAAATTAAATAATTTATAGAGATGTTAAGCAAACCAGTACACGTAGAGCATTTAATAATAGTGGGTGAGAGATTATATAATAGTTCAGCAGGAGAGAGACAGCAGAAGATGGAAGGAGAAATATACCAACGAAGAACGAAGATGTGGCAAAGAAGAAGAGGAAAGCACCCGACAAGACGGAACTAGAGCCTGGATTTAGAACCATGAATCAAGCAGAGCAAAGAAGTCAGTAGTTGGAGGCGACAGCACCCAATAGTTACTACGGGAGGCGACAGTAGAGGATGGAGGACGCAGAAGTGATAAGCTCCCGTACGAGCACCTGCCACTGGCAGAGAGGTACCATAATAGAGAGAAGAAGATAAAGCCAGACCAAACATGCTCCGCCGCAGAAAAATAGAGGGTCAAAAGGGAGAAACTGCGAAAGTAGAGAGAGAGAACAGATTATAGTACATCCTACTTTATGGACTTTTTTGACTCGACCCTAATGCCAAAAGCTCCGTTGTAGAAACCAGAGCGCACACCCAGAATTATGGAGAGCAGTACTCCAATTACCAAAGAGGCGGTGATGGAAGCGGCCATTTGTAATAGCTTGAAGCAACTGAGAGAGAGATAAAGAAAGTGTCTTCGCTCAGTACTATAACAGAAACCCCCATTTCTTGTGAGGATCCGCCATTTAGCAACCGTTGTGATGTGAGAGTAATTCCAAGACATTGTTGATTTAATGTTACGAGCTCAAGCAGGGATAGTGTTGTAATATTGTAACAGACAAGAGAGATCGGAGAGAACTCCGTCGAAAGAGTAGGAAGTTGGAAGAGGTGTCTGTTTATGAGAGTGAATGATTATTTGTCCCGAGATGTGTTTAGTTATTTAATGAAAGAAATTATGAATTGTATCAACAGGTTATCAATAGTACGAGCCCCAACCACGTGAGAGTGGTAAATAAATCATAATAAGAAGACGAAATGATAGAATCGGTATACAGATAGGGATTAAGACGAGAGGCTCAATTCTAGATAAAGTATAAGAAGGTAGCTGAAATTAGAACATGAGTGTGAAGAATGAAGGGTTCAGATAGTTCATCTGATATTTGATGTAATGAAATATGAGTTAGATGTGCAGGTGTAGAAAGTATACTTAATAATCTGAAATAGTTAGAGTAATAATAGTAGTAAGTAATATAGGACATGAAAACCCTAGAAGGAACAACCACTTCATATAACTCAGAAATAAATGAGAACGAAGAAAAGTCGTCACCCATCAACAACTCAAGCTCCGAATTGAGCGTATTTGATAAGATAAAAACTAGACATTAAGTAACAAGAGAAGAGCGTAAAACCCATAAAGTAGATCGGAGCTTGGATAGTGAGACTGTGACCGTGCACATACCCGGTAAAATATAGCATTTGGAATATTCTCAAGCGCTCATACACTGACAAGGATCTCCCAGTAGTATACCTAAGGGCGGAAACCATAAAAATCAGTTAAATGATAAGAAAGTATATACTCAGCAGTTAGACTCGAGCGCTCACTCGAAAGCCGTAATTGTACTATCACTAAGAGTAACGCTGAGACTGGGCATATCTCAATGAGATATAGAGAATTGCAGAGTGGAAGAGCAGTTATCATACGTCATCACTACAGACATAGTAAATACAAGTATCAGTGCCTCAAATAGGGACGTACAGTATACACTGAATCATAGAACCGCAGCGTTAACACGTATATATATTTCAGAGAATTATAACCGTCGGTGTGGATCTCATATGCGTGACCGCTAGACACTCCAAACAATATATGTGAAAGACGACAATAGACGTACTATGAGTAGTATATAAGAGAATAATACAGAATCATGAGCAACCTTGGTGAAGACAAGAGATGTAGTCACGGTCTAGTGAGTAATGTAAGATAAAAGAAACGAGAAAATATGATTCCTCACACTAATACAATAATCATCAGATGAGAGATGCATATAGAGACATCACTCTTTCAACGTCTGTCTCTATAAAAACGGACTTCAGCTTTCTCAAAACTCCACATAATAAGCTGTAGTGATCTCCCCATTTCCAGAATAAGACTCATGGATAGTCTATTCTCTACGCTCGTACCAATGATACAAGATACCAAGGGAAAGGTAGCTCATCAAGGGCGATCTATACTATAGCAGAGGCAGCATAGACACAGAGTGAAGATCCTGATGTAACGATAGAGAAATGACTACGCAATCTCCCAAGATCATGTGACGAGAAACTAACAATAGACTATTTACCGACAAGGCAATACAAACAATAAATAAACCACACGGAAGGACTCACAAAGACGACTATTCGCCCTATATTATCACATCCGTTATGTAGTGCAGAAATTCAGCAAACAGAACCATCTCAGAGCGAAATAAGTAGAGGAAGGAATAGACAGTGAATTTTACAGTAATTGTCTAGAGATGTTTGGCATGAGTGACCAGTAAAATGTATTTCTCAGCAATGTGAAATCCCAAGAGGTTAAGCGCACTTTACGTTTAGTATGTGAGATAAGCCGACCTAATATTTGCTCGTCTCGAAGATATTATCCTTAGCAACGATTTCAGCAGAATGAAATATAACATTATGACAAAATGTAGAGATAAGTAGATAATTACTAGTAGATATATTATCTCATTCATCTCAGATACCTCATTACTAATTGTCTCTCAAGCCTCGGGGCTCGAGTCATGCGCCAGAAGAAACAAAAGAACATCAGGAACTACGTATTTATTGTGATTATTTGAATTGTTTGATGATATGTGTATATATGATATTTTTATTTTCGAGAAAGGATATTGACATAATAGCTCACAATCCTCATTCTCACAACGCGCAGTTACCTCTACAAGATTGCTCACTTACTCTCGCAGTTTGCTCTCGAGAGTACTGTCACGCTCGAGATTATCTAATGAGCTAGATTTCTTCTTTTTTTTTTTTATTATTTAGACTAGAAAAGTTCATACGCCTCACGGGCCCACTCCAAAATACTTGGCCTACCGACCATCGCGAAAAGTGTGTCACAAAAATGAACGATATTGGTCAGTGTCCCTGGTGCTTAGGCTTTGACTGTGAGTATTTTGAGATATGTGATATTAATGTGATTCACTCAGTTAAGATCTATAAGAGTTGTAGTGCGTGTGGAGACTATTCCATAAGGTGAGCGATCAAAGTAGGATAGTTATATTTATTATAAGAGAGAAGGTAACTTAGTTAGGTGTGAATACAATATAGGTTAAGGTGTATTCAGAATTGGTGGTGAACGTCAATTTCTCAAGGAACTTGTAGTGTATCGGTTCTCATTTATAATTAGTGCTAACTACTAATAGATATCGATTGAGAATAGACTATAATTAGATTCTGAGCCTCCTCCCCACCATAAAATCTAGTAATGATGAAGACCACATACAATATCATGATAGTTTGATGTCATTACATTGAAAATTCCCCTAAAAGAGACCTCAGAATATTTGAGATGAGAAGATATAAAAAGTCTCGTGAGAAGTAGTATAGAATATTCAAAAAAAGGTGACGTGTAAAAATCATGATTCTTGGATTAGTAGTAAGAGCTCTATAAATGATAGTACTAAGAAGTCACAGATTTTTGTATGATAGAAGGAGATAGATTTAAGCCATAGAACATATCGAATATTAGTGAGATTATCCGAGATCACGAATAGATTCAGTATAGTTACAGGTAAGTGTTTTAATGTTAACAGTTAAGCACAGTTCTCTCACTACCTTTTAGACGGATAATTTATTGAATATTTTATAAAGTGTCGTTTCCGCACTAATCAGTTTAATTCGATGGGTGTTAGCAAGAGGCCTTCACATACTTTCTGATATCCATATATCTCCGCGTCTGCAGACATAGAGAGTCTTAAAAAGATTAGGTAGTAATAAAGTTAGAAATTGGTGTGATTTGAATATCCACGTGAAAGCAGAGTTTAGAGCTTAAGTACTCGCGGTGTTTCTGAGATGATAGTACAAATATTGTAAAACCTCGTGACATATCTATTAACGCCACACCTGCCATAATATACACACGCACTTGCATACTCACAAATCAATAATAATAAATAATATATACAAAATATCTCAAAGTATACAGTCAAAATCTCTCTTACTTTATTTCTATATTCACTCCTTATACACTAGTAATTTAGTTGTGTTGATGAGAGGTTTTGTATTCATTGATCTTATGCTTATTATGTTTTTTATTATTTGTTAGTTGTAGATACTACCAGTAGTTAGTTAATAATTATGGCTCATATGAGTGATTGTTGCGTATAGAGGATGTCTGTGAGCTTTCATAATTGATACTTCACCATATACATCTAGCGGCTTTATAGACTTCATAATTTATCTGCTTTCCGTGGATACCAATTAGTGTAAAACTTAAAATCTGACTACTCTTAACACACTTCTTAAGTACTGTTGGGACTTTAGTTCATAGTGTGAAACTTTTAGTTATGCGTATTTGATACATGTCTATTTCTTCCGGTACTCTTGATTATAATATTGTATCTCTTTACAATCTTACTTTATATACCATATATATTCTCTGCTCTATAAATTTTCAGCAATGATGCGAAAATTAGTCATTGATTTGGTATATTTATCTGTTATAGAGATAGTCACTACTTCCTGTAACACGTCTCGTGAATCTCAAATTTTCCTAATTTCGATGTTCTATGGCTTAAAACTTTCTCCCATTCCTACTACAATAATTCTTGTGCTCTTGCTACTCTCTCCAAACAGAACAGAATTTTCACGCCTTTTTAATCTACTTACTTCCCACGAGACTGTTATATCTTTTCTCATCCAAATTACTGAGGTCCTCTATTTAGGGGATTTCAATGTACACAAACACTGAAGGTTGGGGTCCTCTCATACTGAATTAGGTGGGAGGAGGCGAATCATTTAGCATTCTCAACGATCTGGAGCAACTAATTAAAGAACCGACACACATTCCGGATCGTCCCAACCAATTCTGAACACACTTGACCTATGTGTTTCACCGATATTGCTACAACCCTTCTTTATAATATATCAAATATCACTTAGCATCTCTATTTATTGTCACTAAATCGGGTGTATAATACTATTAGTGACCTCTCTCCACTACACCTTTATTATATTATATTCTTATTTAATTTAATACTTTCTCTAGAGTTCCACAGTAGTCTATCTTCACAGTTGCTCAGGTCTCGATAACCGTCTTTTTTTTTGGCAACATATTATTACGCTATCTCAGCAGGCAAGAAATAATTAGAGTGAAGATTTTCTCTTTCCTAGCTCTCTGTTGGTCATTGCATATCCGCTTGCTTCTAAATACTAAAACTTATAATTAGATTTTATTTAAGATAGTCTGTCTTCATATGTCAATTCGCTCAATGAATGGATTGACAGTCTTACGACCTTTTTCTTGTCCTCAGATTATCAAAACTAGCCGTGGTTTGACTAAATACTCGTTGATGTGGCTCCGCTTTCATCCCTAAAATCAAAGGTATATACGGACAGTAGACTCGCTTGAATGAGAGACAGTGATGTGATTATCTCATTTCTCTTGCGTACATAACGTAGATCTCTGTTATATCTTCGTCGCAGTTGGATCCTATGGAATATGGGCTCTGATCGTGTATAGATATCTAAACATAGGATTCCATCATAGAGATAGTGAGTGTACAGAGTGCGTGATATGAGTAGAAGACAAAATTAAGATCTCCGTCTGTGTTTTCTCATCGATAGAGAGGTATCAGCTCGGTACTGTGCATAAAGTGGTTCAATTACTGCATAGAAGAAAATATGCTGTAAGGGAGATGACGCAAGAGAGAGATGATATATAGTGCGAATCGAGCAATAATGGCAGGTGTCTTTTTTCTTCTAATCTGTGTAATATATGTGCTCTGTAATACTCACTCTACGTTGGATAATTCTATAATCTTTTACATGTGTACATCATTCTTTTCTAGGCCTTCTATGACTCAGCTATACCAGAAAGCATATACAATAATAAAAAATATAGTCTTGTATGTTAATAGCTGGTGGGAAGCTTTCTCGCGTTCTTGTGCACTTTTCGGGCTTTTGCTGTGTTGTGTGTGTTTCTAGACATACTTCTAGATCGCATAGGTGGTCGTTGAAAATGCGTCGTAATATTCCTCTATTAGCTGTGCATACTTAATGTCCTTCTATGCTACGTGCATCGATCATGGGGAGGAGGTGCAAAACTCGGGGTGCTTAAAGTTTCTAGGCCATCCTCTACATATACTGTGATCTCTCTTCTACAAGTGACTCTCAGATCCTCTAGCACATAGATTAAGCCATATGTCGATATGTAGAACACTATCTCGCTGAGCCGCTGTTTAGATGTGGGGTACGTGTAAATAAATCTGTCTGTATGAACATGTTTTGTGATAGTTGCTCGTGTGAAGGTTGGTCTTTTTCACTAGTATATTTTAACTACGTGGCGTATTAATCTCTCCCTCGGAGTATATTTGATAAATGGTAGTGGTGTGATAGAACTTTCTCTGATAGAGACAAATATCACACACGATCAAACTACTCAGTTAATCACATCCTCTTATATTCGTTAATTGTCTATCAAAATATACTAAAACTATTTTCCTTCTCTCAAGGATTTGGCAATTCACGCCACTATGTAGTGGTTCTGACAATCTTCCTATTTCTCTCGCGATTCATATAAGATGGTGAATAATGCTTCTCGCTCTCTATTACTCGCTCTATTCTTACTAGACGCTATACCGTGCGGCTGAGTATCTCGCTTGATTTCACTTGATATGTTGTAGTATAAGGGTTAGTCTCTCTCGCACTCTCTCCTCAAACGCTGTATATACTTCTGAGATAAGTGGGGAATCTCACTCTATCTTTACTATCCGTCTCCGAGCAGTACTGTGCTCGCTCTTACGCTCGGCGTCTTGAAGCACGAATGATCGGTTCTGAGCATTTAGCCTGTGTCTCAAGATATCTGTAAGTATTAACTTTTTACTCTTTTTAAAATACAAAATGATTTATGGTTTTGCCGAGCCGCCATCTTTAAAAGGAACAATCTACTAGGGAGCTACTTTTGAACGTGGTGGCTCGTCTGATCAATAATATCTCAGAAGGCATTTGACGTGAATTAGGCATGTGCATCACGCTCAAAAGGCTGTACATCTCTCAAGCTCCTACTCTTATCTGGGTTTACACCTCTCCTTCATACCATATTGCATATTATTAATGTTTCATAGTTTTATCTTTCGATATATCAGAGTGTTCAGCTAATGATATGCTCGAGATCTGGAAAATAGGTGCAGACTTTATCGTGTAGCTCTTATTTCTGTGCTAACTCACTCTCAGACTATGCGGAATGTTCCTCTCATGTGAGTGTTTCTGCTTGAGTGCGGCTTATCTATCTCGCCTAACTTTTAGTGTACCCTTTCTATCATATCATACTTGAGATCTTAAAACTCATATATTGCAGTCAATCTCAACTCTCAAGTCACATTTGATAATAGCTCAGAATTTGATACATCAGAACTGTCTCCTAGAGTTCATTGCGTGTTATAGCATCTATGTCACTCGTATCTAGACTACTCAGTTACTAATATATAACTTCTAGAGTACATGTTGCCTCTTCATACTCTGACAAATACTTATCCATTTCATTAAATATTCTATGCTTAATATTGGATTTGCTAGTATCGTGCGTGGTGTTCAGTGTAATGTAATCATTAAAAATCACTTACAATGAAACGCTCATTTCGCATAACTCATCAGATTAACTATTCTCAAATTGTCATTTTTGATAAGGACTGCTCTGACGTTACTATCACATAAAAACTCATACCACTCTCTTAAATGAATGACACATAGATCCAACAGATAGCTTGTATCACTAATGCTCTATATTCGTAGTCGTCAGTACTCGGATCTCTATACTCATGTGAAGTAGGGATACCATGATAAACAATGCACCTTGGCTCGTCTATAGACAGAATATATATGAAAAAGATAGATGTGCGAAACTGGAGTAGAACCTTCGTCCACAGGAAAGAAGAAGTAACTGAATAAGCACGGATGCATAGAGCTATAGAGGATGCCATGCATAAGATATACTGGAGTTCTGTTAGACTGCGAGAATATACATCTTAACATTTGCCGTCTATAGACTTACGAGAAGATTGGCTGCAGACTAATTATAACAAATGAGACTCAATATACGTGACAAACTAACTTGATATAGAATTGCCGCGTGCTCATATATACTACTAAGGGGTGGCTACTTAGCGCATATATTTCACTCCAGGTGGAGTAGTGCCTAGTAGTATCTAAGAGAGTGTACACTAAGGTAGGCCTAATATTATAGTGGCATAGCTAAAGTAAGACAATAACTGGTATCTTTGTACTTTCATGGCAGAGTGCCTTGACAACCTATACTTTTGCACTAAATATGCTACGATCGACTCGCAAGAAAGAGAAGTGATAGATCTCAAAGATGCACCGTCATATTGTGATCTACTATTTATGTTATTATATAGAAGACATTACGCGCGAGACTTTAGAAAAGAAATATCACTGTGGATATAGAGTCTCGAGGAGAGGAGAAATCATCACAATGGTAATAACGTGAGTGCAGACCTGACACATCCACACATTTAACTGATACAGCTAAGAGAGAGCAGTAGGCAAGTAAAGGTGCGAGGTAACACACGCGCGCATGCATTCATGTCTCCACGCACGATAAAGCTATTGTGATGTATTAGCAGTTGCATATAGCGATACATACAGTGTAATTACGTCTTTAGCCACATTCGGAGAACAAAGAAAGAAGACTGAAAAACAAACATCTACTCTTAGCCATGAAACGCAATATTGTTCTATAGAGAGTTTTTGCTAGAGGTGGAATATAATTCTTGCCATTCACTATAGCCTGTGTTCATAGAGACAGGACTTTATTAAGTCATCTCGGCAAGAGCTTATTAATTAGCTCATATGCAGATCAACTACATCGATAATACAATCTCTCGATCGGATAGATAAATTACAACTATATAAGAGTTGTGCCTTGACCATATATGTAGGCAGTGTAACACGCAACATACTCGCGCTGGATTCTTTGAACCTCTGCATATCGCGAGCTCATGACTGATGTGAGAAGAGTAAATGGACGTACCAGTGATTGGAAAACACCTGGACCAGACATGGTCGCAAAAATATATGGTTAAGATAAAATGTGACACACTGTGTAAAAAAACACATAAAAGATGCATTACAAACAAGGAAATTTCTGAATACGGAACTCAATGCTGAAATACCGAGTGGTATATATGATCTCCAATAAGAAGTAAAATATCTCATAGTGCGCTCTTAATCTCTCTAACGAGTGGGAAGATACATATCTACACACAGCCAAAAAGGTTATATTTATTTAAAATTTTGATATATTGTTCATTATAATCTAAACAGCATAAAGATTAAAGTTGCCAGTGGCTTCAAACGGTTGTATTAAATATTAAAAAAAGTTAAATCTATGTAAACTCGAGAACAGTAAACATCAACAAAGGAGTACCTCATATAAAAAAAAATGTAATTATTTTTTATTTTTATAATTTTATTTCACTATATTGCTATAAGGTATGCCTTATTATTATAGATCTACCCAAATATATACAAACTAACTTTATCTGGCAACATCAGAGCCTCTTTGATTATTACAATATGTATTGAATTTATAACGTAGATCTATATAAATAATTGTTAATTTTATCCTCTATCTCCAATATTGAAGACAGAATAGTGAACATATAAGGCCTATAGTGTCTGTAATGCGCACAAGTCACGAAGACAAAATATAGATACCAAAGTGGTGAGAAAGATTTAATATAATAAAACCGATAGTATCTAGAGAACATGCACAGGGCAAAACAGAAGACTTAAGCATGAGACTTGTGATTGAACGTAATACAGTGTAACTATTCATTTACATGTATGAGCTTGCTCAAATGTTGCCAGCACATGGGTCTTACAAAGATTACCCAAGTATTAAAATAAGATCTATACATGAGAATCAATAATTATATGAACAGATGGCAGAATATATCGGAAAAATAAGGTTGCAAATATGGGAGACCGTACAGAATATGTTATAAGAGACTACAAGTCAACGAAATATTTGATGCATAACGATACAAGAGATATGATATAATGTATAATAAGGGAAGAAATGAAATATTCTCATATGTGTAGGATCCATTCAAGCTGTTCAAAAGTGTACTCTCCGCAAAGTCTCGAGGAGAGACCCAACATGAGTTCATATACATCTAAGTAGTAATAAGAAACTTATGGAAGTGAACACTGAAGTAGTGGATTAGGTACTAAGGAATCACGCAAAAGTGAAGATATCGATATAAATGGAAAGAATCACTGAAAAATAAAATCTCGTGACTTTTATATTTTATCATGTGGCTAACATCAAGCGGTGTTTTATCATCTCCAAACTACAACGGAAACAACAAACAGATAATGTGAACAAGAGTAATAGAAGTTGTTGTTCAATAGAAGTTTATCACGATATACTATAGTATCTACACAATGCATGAAGTTCGGACATTAAGGAAAATAATATGACTGAGACGTCTCTTCTGTTAGAAGATTGTAAATAAGTAAAGGAAAAGATACTTCGACGTGAAAACTACTCATACAACCAATAGTAGACTCATCATCTCAAGAATATCACTGGTAATGAAAGAACACACTCTTAAGTTAATACGCTACGTTGATAGATGAAAACTTGCACTATGATAGAATTAGCATATCATAACTACGATACACAGAGAATAGAAACTGTAATAATCTGTGATAGAAAGGTGTTATATGATTAAAGGTAGATTTGAGCATTTGAAACTATACTATTAGCAGAGTATGTATATCTAGAAAATATGCTATTTAGGAAATACGATGTAGCAACTCGCGTTGGTGCCAGTACTTATGTTACTAGCTCTCAGAATCTTTGGTGATAGTAATGTGATATTCTGCTGCCAAGTATAATTGTTGTGAGACACTACAAAACTGTGTTCCACAAGCGTTTTCCATGCGTGATTCTGAAAGAGACGAAGAATGAGTAGTGCTCACTCTGCCTACTCTCAAGCATAGAATAACAAGAACCATTGGCCTGGACAAAATGTTATCCTCGATGTCAATGGGATCGAAAGGATGAGAATGAGTACTTTCAAGGAAAATATATTTCAGATCAAATTATGATCGACGAGCGAACAGATGGATTAGAATTTTAACAACCTAGTGACTTGAAGAATGATAGTAACGTTCATTCAAGTGTATCGTGAAAGTGACAGGAGGCGACGCGCGAGAAAACTCACAGGGAAGAGCTCACACTCTCTTTGGAGAGAGATAACTATCTCATAGTACAGCCAAAAAAAGAGATTACCTACGGAAGTATGATATCCCTTAGATATTTCGCCTTTCGATCCAACAACATGTGTATAGAGTGAAGACATAGAGACTATATATGATAATTGAATAGATTGCAACACATAAGTAAATGAGATAGCCACTAGTGAAATAAAGCATTAGACATAGTAAGAAAGCATAGAACCAATTATGTGATAGTGTAGAAACATTGACATTTGAAATTGAAGTAGCTCTCTCAACAAAACTCTTGACCACACACATAGTGTGCTTGGATATTAGATTGATATACGATAGAAAAATCACGATAGTGATGCTCCTGAGTCATAGTGTGGGCTATAATATATAAATGTATACCACGGGATTGATGACTGCTTGTGTAGAAAGCAACTAGTGTAAGGGCACAAAGACTTAGCATTACGAACCCAATTGGTTCAAGAGAGATGATAGAGAGAGAATATTATAACTCAAAATAATTTCAGTAATCGTTGTAACAAGCTACACTTTCACAACACTCGGAATAATAACAGTTAGCCATTATTTATATCAAGCTTGTAGACATCACTTCTCTCAAACGCAAGACATTACTCACTCCATGAAAGTTATAATTACAATATGCAACATAATCCATTTTAGAATTTGTGAAAATATCATATAAATGACCAATATAATAAATTAATATGTTTATATTAATTTAGGTTACTTTCGGTATATGTATATGTCTTGCGTTGGATAAAGTTAGTGTCATACAGTATATGAATAATATATGGCTATATACATGTATTCCGGTTGATATATTATATACTAATTCATGGCATTTTGTTGGATATAATTCTCTTTATCTATTATCTCTCTTTGAACCAATTGGTTTCGTAATTGCTAAAGTCTCATTGTGCCCTAACTAATTTTATTACTCTCATACTTATCTTTTCTGTAGATTACCCCTGCATATTACTGCTATCTATCTCTAGAATATTTTACTTAATCTATATTACAACTCTGTTATTCCTATCAATTTGAACTTAGATATATATTACAGGTGTGCTCGACATGATAGTAAGGTTCCTCTAGTCGCCTCAGTGTTTTTTAATCACTGCTATATTATGTCTTCTTGATTTCTCTGTTTTGCCTCATGTCTATAGGTACATTTTGGATCGGGTGCATGGGTCCTGAATCTTCATCTTATGTAACCTTTCTTATAGGTTGAATAGGCGTGCTTCTGTTGTGGCCAGGATGCATTCAGTCATAGATCTCGCGGATTGTGGTAGGAGTGTGCTTCCTTGCTGTCTCTCCCGCACCGCCTGATTCAACCCACTATCATTCTCCTTCTATTGCCTTAATATAGGAATCATCTTTTCTCCTTCTCTGGCTGTGGTAGAAAGCACAGAGTCACATGTCCAACCTATTCCGAAAAAAGGATGCTGCTTCCTCGCTCGCCTGTCTTACTACTCGCTTCGCCTTATCTAGCTTGCTCCTTCATTCACCTCTGATTTTATCTAATGAAGATCTTGACTAGATAACCCTTTTTTCTCTAATACTTCTCTCACGTCTGTGGATTATAGATACTATCTCTTACCTTCTCTCTCTCCGATCGCCAGTACGGCTCTTATTCAGTAGTGCTCGCTACTCTCTGGTATCTTCCATTGTGCCATCATTATCTCACTCTCCATATTCGTAATCGCACTGTATGGTATCTCTCCAGTTTCTACGAAGCTTCGGGAGTTACTGCTCGTAATATGAGTGTGAGCGTTTTGATAGTGTGCCCGCTGAGAGAGAATTTCTTTGTGCATTCGATATTATCCGTGAGTCTATACTCTCTCACAATTCTGTTCTCTCTCGCCAAACGTACTCTACTTTGTTGAAATATTCCTCCTGTCTCTATCTCGCCGGATAGTACTCGGTTTGCCAACTGTAACTGATCTAGCCTTGTGTCTTCAATATCGCCGTCATCTATATCGAGCATTTTGCTTGATTTGTAGATGTGAGCATTTTATCTCTCTATTATATAGTTTCTTACGTCTCTATCTCTATAGATTCTACTTACCTCTAGGTTTCGTCTCTATCATTCTCTATACTTGTACTTCTATATTCTTTTTTCTCTTTTATCTCTACTTCCTCTGCTCTGGCTACAACATTAACTTCTTAGTATCCACTTCATGTGATAACATCTCTGATACTCTCGACCTCTAGTCATGTCTCTCAAACTGTCATTTCATAGTTCTGCTCTCTTTCTATTTGATATTTCTTTCCAGACTAGTCTCTAACCTTCTTTTTTTCCCTTTTCTCTATTCTTTACCTCGCTCCGATAAATATCTCCCGGTTGCATCTTGTAGATCTAGTTACGGAAAAACTTCCCGATGTGTGGTTCACGTTTTGTACAAAACCTTGCTAAATATTAATATCTCTTTATACAAATATCCAATGTTTTACAAATTCGTTTGTCTTGCTCTATTAGATCCTTCTCGTAAGTGTCACGCTATTCTATATTGACGCGTCTCCTCGAGTCCTTCTCCTGTTTGCACTCGTATAAATATAACATCACTGTGGCCGATAGATATGTATCATATATACATCAAATTACATTTATCATTTCATATGTCTTGAATACATTTCACTCAATCAATAACGTGCTCATTCTCTTGAGAAGGGTACTCAAATGAAATCTGAGTGACTCTCTTCTGAAATTTCAGTTAGGTGGCTTCAGAAGACTTAGTACATATCTCATTCCTCTTATATGCAGGTTAATCATCCGGTAATTCCCCTTGTGATAATAAGTTCTCTTCTCCTCCTCTCGCCCTTTGTATTGTATTTTTAATCATTTATTTGTATGTGACTCAATTTACGTAATATCTGAGGTTGTCTTAATGTTTTCGACCACTGTGTTCCATATGTGTGATGCACTCGTGTTGTCGCAAGTATACCATATATGGATCCTCTCTATTAATTGATTTTTAAGGGACTTTATTAATATTTGATCTACTCTCCTTTTGTTTTCATTGCCGCACTGCAGTATCTTTGCGGCTACAGCTCGTAATAGTGCTTGTTGTGCCATTTAGTCTTACATCTTCTAGTCTAATAGATATAAAGGTCTATCCTGTCCGTTAAGCGTGGATGTCTTCATGTAGCGATCATGTGATGGAACTTTCTATTATATGTCAGATGAATCTGACTCACTCCTCTTGTTTCCCGTCGCATCTCGTGCCCTTCTGCCATCCTACTCATTATGTGGTCTTCTGTTTGAGTGCATATGGTACACTCTTATCTCGTGAGTTTGTATTGTTGTTGGATTGTATATATTCGTCTATCACTCCAGAATCTATGTTGCTCTCTCTCTCTCTGTGTGCTTCTTTCTTTTCCGCCACCTTCTGTTATATGTGTTCTGGTATGCGAAAATTCTCTTTCATATGGTGCTCTGTGATTCATTATCTCCTGATTGTATATGTTGTCTCTTCCCTCCTAGCTTTTTTAGAATAGCCACTGTTTCTCCTTTTGGTCATCCACTCGGGGTATTTCAGACTGGTTCCGGTTCATGTCTAATGTCTCAGTGTTGCATAAATAGTTACCTCTCTATGTTATAGAAGAGTTTTCTGACTCTAGCTTTTCAAATTTTTTATCTCACACTCACTATTGAATATGAGTTTTTGCGCACCTCGTACTCGCGCTCAGTTTTGCGCTCAAGTCTACATAGGGTATCTTCTTATATACTAGTGTGCAATACGCATATAGAGCTTCTCATATATACAGAGGTAAGTTGCGTTACTAAGCACTCGGCTAGTCGTCTCCAATTTATTTTCTTTGTCTGATAGTTTTAATAAGTGGGAATTCCTTCTCGTCTAGCTCTCTCATCTGTACGAAGTTCCGCTCTTTCTCATTAATGTGGATGCGTTCGGTTTGAGTTTTCATTAATGATGAGTGACTCTCGTCTCTCAATGCATCAAGTCTTCTCTTTCAGGTGGTTTATCAACTTTTAATATTTTCACCTCTCAAACTCCCTCCTATAGAAACTTTCCTTTATCGTTCTGGTACATTTGTTTTGGTCTTCTTTCTTTGTTTTTCTATCTGTATGAGCTTGTCTCGTGTTGTTGTGTGTGTGCTATTTAGTTTTGCTGTGTGTGTGTGTGTAGTGTGTGCTGTGTGCGTGTGTTACTTCGTATTTTTGCTGCTTGTGTCTTTCGTCTTATGCTAGTTATGTTGTGTCTTGCTGGTCTGATTGTTGTTATGTCTTGTCCGATGTGTGTTAATGTTGATATCCCTTCTTCTCGCGTATTACCTTTATGTTGTATTGCTGATGATAAATTAATTTTTCTAAGTCTCTCTAACTTGTCTAGTGCCTCTGAACTCGTATTATTCGCCTTGTACGGTTTATTTAGTATGCACAACTTCCTCTTATTCCATCTTTACATTGTTATATGTTATCGCTTAATGTTAATCACACCATACAAATCTGTTCATATGTCTTGGCATCTGTTTTTGGGATATGAAAATTGTTTGAAACACATGGGTCGAACATGTACTAAGAAGCGTTATAGGTCAATAATTATCAGCGTAGTAGGAATGACTATAGGTTGATAGCGCTGATTAGACAGTATATCCTGCATATTGAGTGCTCATAATAAAATTTTTAACTCGCAATCTAATACTATATTTTATCGTAATGTACAGCCGTATTTTCTTGTGCTTCTCTATGTGTTATATAATATTACCTCTACCATGAAGCTCGTAATAGTTTTTCTTATTTTGTTATATTCTCGTCTCTATACTATACTCTCTCCTGGCCTATCTCTGCCCACGTATATAATGAGCTTATACTTCTACGAATTTATTGTCTATGATTATCTTTCATACATCATCTCTCCTGTTCCGCATCTGTGTCTTATAGTCTCGCTTACTTTAGTGGCTCCATGATTATGTGAGATCATTGCTATATGTACTAATTATCAAATAAATACTGTCATAGATTTAATATGATTTCTTTGAATAATAGGTCACACTTTATCAGACGAAGAAAACGGTGTGAAATGATAAAAAAATGCTAAATAGTAGAGTCTTTCTAATGAAAATTAGTCAAGTGTGAGCGGGTTTAGTTAAGTATATAGTGAATTAATAGTATTTAGCGATTCATAGTTGACTCAGAACATTCTTATAATATGTATATATATTCATCTTAAACATTTTAGATTGATGTTAATGTTGAGATGTTAGATGTAATGTTAATTACATTTTATTGATAGAGGGTTAGTCGAAATGGATAATTTTTTTCACATGACTACCTTTGTCATTAGCAACATATCATAATAGTGACAGAACTCTGATTCAAAGTTTAACAAGTATATTTCAGTAGTGCATGATGAGGATTTACCAAAGATTCGCAGCTATATTTTTAGAGCGATGATATTTAAGATATAGTACCATCTGCCTCAAGGGCGAACACTTTCAAAAGTTTTCGAAATTTCAGAGTCAGACTCTTAAAAAACTCTTCGGCAAATTGCTAGGTAAGTTAGCATTTACCGAAATGACTGCTTAAGTCACTTGACGAGTGGCAATATACAGTAGAGAACCTTGCAACTATTTAAGAACATAAATTAATATGAGATTTAAAGGAATATTATCGATAGTCATGGTTTAAGTGATGATGAGTGTAGTTAAATCGTTTAACCATGAATAGTTGGAATAATAAATAAATTTTTAAATTATCGCTGATACTGAGACACTTAAGGGCTGTCTGCTTGTATGTGAGGGGGGATGTCTTCACAATCGGCATAACCTTGTTCTAACGTACATCTTTGTGTTTTCTTCAACAATAATATCTACTCACAATATCGTGGATACTATATGGAATAGATTTTTAGTTTGATTATCAAAGTATTGAACTTGTTTGTTCACACCACGTTGCTTAAATCTCTGCTCATAAAAGTAATATTGCTTCACACGAAAGATCTTAGTGGTCCCCACTTCTTGGAACCTTGCAGTCAACCTCTAGTGATTCTCACGAGACACCAATAGAGGCTCATGTAGAAATTCTCGAATATAAATACTGTTATAAAATATACAGAAGAACACTTATTATATAGATAAGAAATGTATATAGCACACGAAATTTGCACAGTACAACTTTGAAGGAAAAATGTCTTAAAACATATAATAAGTTTCCGAAAATTAATATTATTATTTATAAGATAAATAATTATCGGGTCTAAGGAAATTTTTTGAGAATCTATAATTATACAGTTCTCTATGCATATATTGGTTACCAATGAATGCACAATACATGCTCTCAACTAAGTCTACTATCGTTAGAATAATTGAAAAAGAAAAGAACAAGCTATAAAGACTCACACAAAGTATGAGAAATGTCGATAAGGAGATCACATTTCCGCTTAGTCTATAACTCGCAATATATGGAATAGAAAAGGTTGAGGAACCTAGAAGAAATGCTGCAGAGTTTTGTTAATTTTTATGTATTTTTCTCTATCTTATCGATTATCAAGAAAAGATTTTTGCGAGATTATATTAAAAAAATATGCGTGATCATGTTCTAAATGATATCTACTTTAAGTATACCTACTTAAATAACCTACCAGTATGTTGCACCCTACCCCCTTCTGTATCATCATGACAGCTTACAGTTCACTATAGTTCATAGTATATAAATACAATAATTTACAACGATATACCAAATCCATTCATAAAGTGTCTAAATATACTCATAACATAAATAACAAAGCCTTAAGGTCTAACCCCAACTTCCACTTCTATTAAATACCTTTTTTTTTTTATCCTGAACCTATAAACCTATAAAGAGAATAAATAAAGAATTTATATTTATATACATATTATAGCTTATTAAACAAATATTAATAAACACGTAAAATAATAAGAATCAATCTTATACCTTACTCTCCTCTTCTCTTATTCTATCATTCCACATATTCTTTTAACTTACATTCCACTCTCTCTATCATAAACACATCCGCTAATTGATGTTTCTTATCAATAAATTCAACTTTTGTAATCCTTTTCTTCAACTATCCCTCCTGATCCACGCGAATCTATTCAACACTTGTATATCCAGATATTACCATCTATTCTTCCTAAGGCTTTATTGTCCGATTTAATACCTTTGATATTATTAGAGTAATGTGAGAAAGCGTGATAACCTATATTTTTTAAAAGTTGTGTTTTGAATAAATAAATTAGTTATATATATATAATTCATTAATAATTAACTCTATAAGAAATGTGCTCAAGTAAATGAAATAAAGTTTATTATTATTTATGTGTTCACATAAGTTCATACAAAAGTGATAAATAAAAAAATTATATATGTGATGATATACTTATTAGTGTTTTTATCACCGAAGTTATAATAAGTTAACATGATATATTCAACTAAAAATATTAATAGAAGACAATGATATATGATAATAGGGGATGTATGACTTACACATTTTACTTATAATTAGCTGATAGCGAGTACATGTGAATAACGTTATCAATAAAGTACCTTTCACACCACTAAATTCGCTCAATACTCCCTAACAAATTAAATATACAACTTTTGATAAATCTTAGCTCATTTAAAAAAATGCAATTATCTTTCTGGTTCTTCTTCAATTGTGTTAAATAAGATATTTTAAACTACATGAAATATATACTTAATAGACTTAAATAAATTTAATGTCTTTTTATTTCAATATTCTATTATTGCAATTGTTAAAGAGTACTTTTAAAGTTATTTAACAAATTTATATAATTATATATATATTATATATATATATATATATATATATATATATATAATATATATTTATCTATCTATTTAAACCTATGATTTAATGTATTAAATAAATGCATATATATATATAATATATATATTTAGTATATTTATTATATATATATATATATAAAATATAATCACATAATTATAAAACTACTATCAAGTATATATATTATATATATATTATATATTTATAGTATATATAATAATATATATATATTAATATATTATATTTATAATATATAATAAAAAAAAAAATTCTAAGTAACATATTTATTTTTTAAAATTATTTTTATATTCACAAAATTTTACTGCAAAAATATTGTTTATCTAAGTGGTACCTCGCCGTGAACTCATAAACTATAATATATCTACGGTGAGCATTTCTAAGGTAATTAAATTATAAGTAAGACAACAAAAATAATACCAACTATTTTTTATTTGTTTTTTATATTTTGGTTTAATTATTTTTTTAATATTTATTTTAATATTTTATGATGATTCTCTTTTGATTTTGATTCAAAATTTTAAAAATCATTTTCATTCGTTTCGATTAAATTTATATTTTATTAGTTTATAATTACACCTGATTAATTTGATAGTAATATGTCATCTATATTATATATATATAATAAGTAACATTCATCAATGTAGCATTCTAAATTACATTTATTATATTATACAATAAGAAATATATAATAAATATAGTGAGTATAAGTTAACTAGATTTTAAATTATTATATATAATATATAGTAAATATATTAATTAATAGTTATAATAAAAATTACTAATTTATAAATAAACTTATAATAATTAGCAGCCATCATTGTTATAAGCTCACTAATAACAATATTCTTCTCTAATAATAGGATAAATTACAGTTAGTATGAGAGAGGAATATAAATTTACTATTTATATTTAAACATATGGGAATTTTATCATTAGATTTATGAAAAAAAAATGTAATTAAACACTCAAATTTAGAAGCCAAATAAACATTTATAAAATAAAAATAAAATCACTCATAAGCTTCAATAGCATCAGGAAAGAGATTACATCTCCTAGCAAAATACAATATAGTGTAAATTGATTGTGTATATTAGATAAAAAAATCAAAAAATATACACACTCCAAAATTCATACATATAAAATTGCCATTTTTTATTTTTGTGTATGATCTTTCCTTCTAGGAGGAGGGAAAATAGTATATATATATATTATATATAATATATTATATATATATTATTAATATAATATTATATATATATATATTATATATATTATATTATTATATATTAATATATATTAATATAATATAATATATATTATATTATATATTATATTATACATATATATAATATATATATATTAATATATATAATATATATATTATTTGTAAGGTATTACATCGACAATATGTAGGTAGAGATTCACGATGAGTAGTGATAGAAGGCTCAGATAGAGACCCATACGACTCCTGTTTAAGTTTAAATATAAATATAAAAAATTACTGGAAGTCATTTATTTTTAACGTAAGTAAACGTATATAAAAGTCTTTTAAATAGTATCATTTCTAATTCATTATATATATATATATATATTTACTATAATATTATAACTCAATTTCTTATTTATATATTCCTATCCAAAATTTTACGTGGATTCCAAAAATGTATTCCTTTTTCCACTGTTAGCTATTTAGGTTTTCGCACAAAAATTAGACCAGCATCCAGCAATGTATTTTCTCTATATACTTCTCATTAGTAAGCTTGTTATAAGTTTTTAGAGTATATATGTATAATTTAGCTAGCTCTTCTATACAGAGGCGTCATGACCATATTTAATACATATATTATATATATATATATATATTATATATATTATATAATATAATATATATATATATATTATATATTATAATAATATTATATTATAATATATATATATATATATATTATATTAATATTATATATATTATATATATAATATTTAATATATATTATATATATATATATACTAAATATAATATTATATATTATATTAAATATTAATATATATATTATATATATATATATATATAATATATATATTATTCCAACTATATCATTCTTTTCCAGTATTCAATTTTTATTCATTATTTGCTACACAAACAAACTGAGATTAACAAACCTAACGTACATCATTTCACCTTAATGGTTATAAAATCTTAATATGAAACATCATCTTACATACTCTCTATTATAGCTATATAAATTATTATAAGGTTATATCTTCTCTCTCTCTTACTTCTCTCTCTCTCTTCATTCTCTCTCTACTCCTCTCTTCTCCCTCTACTTCTACTTTCTATCTATTCTCTTTCTATTATATATTATTATTATTATAGTATATTATATATATATATATATATATATATATATATAATAATTTCTCTTTCTTCTTTATCGCTCTACTTCATCATCTTACTCACTCTCTCTATATATTATATATATTATATATATATATATATATATTATATATATATATATTATATATATATATTAATATATATATACCACTATATATATTATAATTAATATTATATATAATATAATTACATAAAATATATCCATATATTAATAATATATACATATAATGACTAATTATATATATATATCATAAATTATATTAACAATATATATATATTATAAAATATTATATTAAATAAAAAAATTATTTTAATTTTTTTTAAAATTTTTTTATTTTAAATTTACTGTAGAGGTAGGCTTTGTGAATGCATAATGATATAAATTATAAACAAAATAAAAAGGTTCTTTTTACGTTGCATAGCAACAGTATGTTTTGACTAAGCATTATATAATTATGCTTTCTATTGGAGGCACCTCAATCAAATTCTCTAATTCTCTCAATGATCTATTATGATAATAATATAATATTTTTCTCTCATAAAGAGATAATAAAATGATCTTAAATGGTAAAATAATATTATGCGTATACTCTATGTATATAATATTATATAAATATTTTATAATATCAAACTCAATATGTATTTAGAACAATTAATAGTTTTATAAATGATAGTATATGCACATCTTATTGTATTAGCATTAGTTTCTATTTTAATTTTTTTAGAGTAGAGGCCCCGGTATATCCTAGCTGTATATTCACGCCCAGTAAATTAACCTTAGCGCCTGGATATATTATATATATATTATATAATATATATAAATTTAAATATATTAATTAATAATATATATATAATATAATTATATATATATAATATATATATATATATATTATATATTATTTTATAATATTATATATATATATTATATAATATTTAATATATATTATATTATATTATTATACATATATATTATATATTAATATAATATATTATATTAATATATATAATAATTATAATTATTTATATTATTATATATATATATATTATATTAATACTATTATTAATATTAATATATATAGTTATATATATATATATTATTATATATATATATTTAATTAAAATTAGTGATTTAAATGTTGCCAGCTGTTATCGTAATACTTATATAATAGCACTTCACAAAAGAATTTTTTTTTAGAAATAAAATTCATTATGTAATATATTATGTTAAACACAAAGTCAGTGAATAGAGAAAGTTATAATGATATTATCTTATATGTGACATTGTATTTATATTATAGCTGTAATACATTACTTCATAATATTTAAATAATACAAAATATAGCTCTTGATTAACATTTATCGGAATAAGCGATAAGGATATTCAGGACATAGTGATGCACGTCATAAGTGTAACCATATCTGATATACAAGGATCCCATCTTATTAATTTTTATTAATTGACTTTGTGGCGTGAGTCACCGTGGTATATTTCTCTGCCACCACCACTTTAACGAAAAATAACTGCTGAACCAATAGTGTCAAATATTTCGACCAGCGAACTTTCTTTAATGTCCTCTAGCGTGGTGGGGAGATAATAATCAATAACTAATCCCTGCAATTAATCTATACGCAGCATTTATATTATTGTGACTGATAATATATTGTATACTCAGCGGTACACGTATCATAAAATCGATGGTTCGTGTCCATAAGGTGCCTTTATTTATATTGTGTTGGATCTGTTAGTCATCTTATACGCAGCGGAAAAATTATATATATACTTTAATAATAATAAAAAATCTCAAATTTTTATGTAAAATAATTCATTATGTACTTCGTATAAAATACTCACAGAAATTATATATATTATTGATAAAATATTAGAATACATATCTTAATCATTTACACCATGAATTAGAAATAATAAATAGTGTCACTTCTAATTAACGTCTATCTGGAAACCTTATTCACGGGTTAGTAAAACATATGAGAATGTAAACATTTATTCCGAGTTTAGTTCCCTCTTATATATTAGGTCTTAATCTTGTACTTATCGCACGTTACTCTAACATTTCCAAATACGAGCTCTATGACTATTTATTAATTGTCATATTCATTAATATAATGATATAAATAGAATTGTGATAATAGTTAACTTAATTCTTGTACCGATACATACTTCTAAATTATTCTAGTACTAATAAACTTTGAGTATATTGACTGGTGACCTTACGTGAGATATGATATGATCACTGTGGTTTTTAACTTTTAGTAGCGCTCAATATATTTTGTATTCTCGAATATATACCGTGTTCAGAATATAGATTCACTATATCTCTAATATAAAATATATATTATTAAATTGTTCAGAATAAAACATCTTATATTATTTTCAAAGTTTGCTTCCTCTTATGACACATGATATGCCATAAAACCTTAAAATGCACTGTCAACATAAAAATGACATTTATGTATACTAAGTGTATAAAAAAATTATGTCATCTTATATCTCGACTACATATGTCTCATCGAAATAATTTTTTATCACTTTTATCAGCACCAACTAGAAAATATTATAATTCCTAGCTCAATTTTTCATTTCCAAATACATAAAAAAAACGCTTTCTAGTAGGTTTGAGATAAAATATTGGACTACGTCTCATGATGCATATATAGTCTTAAATAACTATCAAATAAATTACGAACTTTTAATGTAATTATAATAGTTAATAGTTTAATATTTTTCAAAAAGGTAATGGAACATTAATCCCTCATGGACATTATTAATCTGAAACGGCGATTTTGAAGTCATTTGCAACAAAATTTCTCAATATGCTGAAACCGTATATTGATAAGTCAAGAATGTTTCCGATAAAAAACTATAGGGTGATATATAATAATAACTCCTCTTAAAAAACAATCTGAAGTAATGTACTATCATACAACAGTAAAAATACACATCCGATAAACAGACGTATTTAGCAGAGTGAGGGCAGAAAAAACAATGACATAGTATTTAAGTGTTTCACTTAATAAGTTCATAATAAATCCCTCAGGCTCTGAAAATTTATCATACAGAATTTTTATATGTTCATTTTTTAACATATGGGGGGAGAATAAGAGGCTCAGCTCAACTCAGAATGACCATAATAATATTTGGTATTTTGCTCACCTTATAATTATAAATTTATGTGAATTGAAGCATAAAGGAATGCTGATCTAAGGCTTTTGATGTGGAGAAAGTAACTCACGATTCTACTTTTTCTTGTATATAAATTAATTTCCTGGCTTATGGCTTATATAAATAACATTCTCTCGTACTATATATATAATTAAAATATTCACTTTATTTAGAATATGTTGAGTTGTAAGCAGAAGAGATCATCATTTATATCCTATTGGACGTACATCAGGTTTTTAAGTATAAATTCTAACTCAGGAGTAATTATATAATGATGTATATATCTTTTTAATCTTTTCGACAATTCATATTCTGAGACTCTCTTTATTATCATAGTGGCATCCAAGTAGTTTATGCGTGTCCGAGAATATAGATGCGTACATGTAGCATAAGATATTAATTTTTCCACTAGGAAGATCCTTAGTGAAAGAAGATATGAGTGTATTCTCTTCTCTCAATATCATGATGTCTTTTCTTCTTCGTCTCTATGATTTTTCATAAACTCTAGTTTGGGATTCCTTTGAGAGCATTATTAAGTAATTGATCAGTTTGCCACCTGGATTTAGCTTGATTGATTAATCTGAATAATATCATATATTTTTTCTTCTAGAATTTTTTATCTATGTGGCAACTCATAAAAGCAAGCTATTACTCCTTCAATTGAGTCGTATAGTCAAATACGTTTCACTCAAGAAAGTACATGTGATGATTATATATTATTATCAGTATACTATACTTCCTCATTGCTGTGTTCGATCTCTACCAATCTCGGTCTTCTCCTAATCCACTTTTAACGATATTCCTATTCATATTTTTTAATATTGCACCATTTTATTATTCCTTCTAAAGAATATTTGCATAATACTTTTTTATTATATTTTCTATTCAAGTTTCACACTACTCATCGGTTTAGCTCCACTCTTCAAGGAGTGAGTAATTCTCTATAGGTTAGTACTACTTATAGTGTAATTACCGGACCTACGGAAGTAGTGTCAGATTGTAATTGCTTAGTATATAGAGTCTTAATCACTATTTTTTTATATATATATATTAATATATATATATATATACTATATTAATACTTAATATTATATTAATTAATATATATATATATATTATATATATATATAATATTATATTATATTATTAATATATTATATATATATATTAAGATATATAATAAATATATAATATATTTATATAATATTATATTTATATATTAATATGATATATATATATATATATTATATATATAATATATATATATATATTATATATTAATATTATATTGATATATATATATATATATATATATATATATATATATATTAACTTATATATTACAAAATTTGTCCTATATCAAGTGGTGATATAAATTTTGTTATATCTTAGAAATTAAAAAATTATATAGGCTAGTACTCACTATACGTATAACTTGTTACTTTCTAGTTATAGAGCCTTCTTTTCTTCTAGGATGGGATAGGATTGGATATATAATATATAATATATATATTAATATAATATATTATATTAATAATTTTAATATATTTATATATTATAATAATATATATATATAATATATATATTATATAATATAAATATATAATATATTATATATATATATAATATATTTATAATATATATATTATATATATATTATATAATATATTAATTACTCACATGCAAATTAGCTATTGCTCGACTATAATTATTATGTATGTGTCATAATACCCTGTGAGGTATGTGCTATATTTAGTAGTTATTAATAATAGAACGATATGTCACTCATATAAATTATAATCACATCACTATAATAAATAAAACATATTTATATATATAATATTTCATATACTATAATTACTAATATTTTCGCCATCTTATTTTAGTGATTTGAATCTTAATACTATGAAATGTTTGAAAGTAAATATTTTATTTATTTATTATTTATCGGAGTATAATATATATTCTTTACAAATGGAGGCTTGTTATTCTATAACTTTTATATGTATATTAGTTTAAAGTGATCATTTGTTCACATTGGAATTATTTTTTGATATACAATTGATCATATCTTGAGTATAATCTCCTAGAGCATCTCACGATTATAAGTAAAATTGGTGAGCGAACTTAGTAATGTGATGACTTAGAAATGTGCTCCTGGTCCATAATAATTATACTCTTCCGGTGGCATCTCTACTTTGATTTGTATATCTCTCATAACCACAAACAGCCTTCTCTACCTCGACAACTCTATCCCTATATAATAATATATATACTACTGTCATTTATGTAACTTCTTAATAATAACAAACTTATAATCATTATCTATCCTTATCATATTGTATTAAACTCATTCATCAATGTATCTCTAATTTATTACTCTCATTTGCGCATTTCTTCAAACAAACTATATAACTATCAACAATGCGCTCACAATTCCTCATTTTATCATTCTTCTCACATACCTATACATAATAGTATCCTCATATAAATTGCCTCATCTGTAAAAACTTATACGTATCCTTTAGATCTATACCTACTTTATATCCCTCAATCTCGTTTAGTGAGCTAGATCACATAATGTCAACAGGAGGGTCGATAGAATACAGTACCGTTTGCATTTCTAGAAACCCTCCTAGAGATCTGACACAGAAAGACTTAGGTCTAGTGTTTAGTCATCATATCTAAGATTAATTCAAAGAAATATTAAATTGCAAACCACGACGATCGAGTGTAAAATGAAAAAGAAATTATGTCACCTACTCTAAGAGCATTTGCCTATTTGGCAATAACGATGCTATCCAGTCTTTTCCCGTGTCTTTTTACGCTCAGCGTTTGTCAAATACAACCAGTAGACAGGTCCCATACATACTGCCTTCCCCCAAATGACTCTCTGGGTGTTGTGGTGAGAAAGATCACTTTTAAGAGATAAGTAGAAGGTGAAGGTGGAGCATGATAAATAGGAGTATAAGAGAGTGACGTGTATTCCTCCTTTACATCAATATTAATTACAAATCGAAAAAGTAGTAAGGGGAGATATTTATTAATATTTAAGGAGTTAATAGTGCCATACTTTATTATCACTATTCTTTTTTTCTATCTGTTATCAGTGCTAGTTTATAAAAATAAAAAAACCTTCATCAGTGTAGCATTGAAATAGACAGATTACTCGAGAGTCTCTCTCTTGTCATTTTTCCTCTTTGGAGAGATCATAAAGAAAAATAGTTTAGTATTTATTGACATAATTTTTATAGGAATATGATATAACTCTTCCATTTCAATCTATAATATGAAAAGAGCTTTTATTTACACTAGCTATTAGTATGAGATTGTGTTTGCGATAATGGTTTATGAAGGTATAACTCTCTAATATAGAAATGTATCTATGAATTTGTGTTGATACCGAAGTAAATCTAATTTAACAGTCGGTAATACCACAAAGACCAGTTCGAGGGGAAACTAGTTGAGCGTAAGGGAATTTAATATAGTGAACACCAACACACGAAGAGACTAATCGCTAACTTTAAAGGTAATTAAAGGTGTGTTGAAACTTTGATGGAGTCATATAGCTGTTGGTCTTACATTAATACAGTACATTTTGGAGTTGAGTGTATATCCAAATAATGTAGTGTTGTGTAGAAATGTAAATATGTAGTGTCAAGTTATTGGACAAGAAAAAAAATGAAAGTTGAGATGACATACTTGATGACCAAATTCAAACGTGATGATGTGTCTTTCCGTGGACCAATTATTAGATGTTGAGATAATGAAATCTTAAAATAATTTAAAACGATATTTCACAGGTGAGGAAAACTTGATAACGTTCTGAAAAGAGATTGAGTATAAATAGGACTCTCTCTATAATAGCTATATGATGACTTGTTGAGAGGTAAAAAATAAATACATTCATAACATAGATGAAAACTACCCAAAACTCTCAAGTAATGTTCTTAGGTACAGGGTGAAATGTAATACTTCTCTCCAGGTTCTTTATTCTCTCAGAGTGAAGATGTACTTCTTCCCACAAATCTTTGTTTAGTTAGGGCAGTGTGCTGTGATATGGATACTAAGTCATGAATAGAGATCTAACCAACAATAATGTGCAGCTGAAGAATAATCAATAAATAAGCGCTTGAATATTAAGGATTAGCTGTTGATGTACATAATAGTTACATAAGATTGATATAGTATATCTAATCTTGATACGCATATTTGATTATGAGTAAATTAGATAATGTTTCATATACCTATGAATGATTGACAGTATACTGTCTAAGAAAGAAGTCGTTTTGCAAGAACTATCTTATGACAGTAAACGTACATGTCCTAGTGTCCCTAGAAGAGTGCTAGAAGGGGTTTCTTGCTTAGAGCGATACCGCAATTTCGGAGTCTATTGGTAAGTGGGAAGATGAAGTGAGTTTACGTACATGGTAAATAAGTGAAAAGAACAAAGAGTGTGTAGAGAGAGATTGAAGGAATTTTGTAATTAGTTACTATTCAAGTCTGACTATAGCTATTCTAATTTTCAACATCATACTCTCTTCAGACATTGGTCCGAAAGAATTAATTAAACTCCACATTAATTCATACGTTTGATTTACTCTCTCTCACTATAACAAATAACTCGCCTCACTCTATGTGTAGTCAATTCCTATCACGTACATTTCTCTACTGCTTCATAGCTGGCAGCGATGACACGCTAACTGCAGTGGCAAGTGTTTATAATAGTAAGAGTAGATAGTGACTACTTTATAAGTGATAGAGAGGTGAGTTTATTATTGTTGTAACGTAATAATAATAGTGATAATGAGAGATATTACGGATTTGTGATACCTTCAGGAAAAATATATAGATATTAAAATGATATGAGTTACCATGCATCTAGATCAAGTAATTCATCGATGCATAATCAATTAGACAACGTGTGGAAAAATAAAATATAATATAATAGAATTTATGTATTATTATTATTATAAAAACAATAGATAATTATATTTTGATATTCTCGTAGTCGAAACAAAAATAGATTTGAGTTCTCATAGCCCCTGTGAATCAAGGATCTAAATTACAATATAATATATAATAATTTTGATTCACAACAGCTGTGTCATCACTGCACAATTTTTAATTTATGATGAATATAGTGCACATTGTACTCTTTTCTCTGAGGTCTAACTTCCGCAAGATTCTTATCTTACCTGGACTAAACTAATGATGTTAATAAGTGAATTTGGCCTGGACTCCCCTGAACCCATGCCCCTACACTCTCGTGTCCTCTCGTTTATTTAAGTGTTCGCGTCCAAACCCCACTACTTATACATTTTCGAAGGCTAATAAATGAACAGAATGTCAATATATAATCTCATTAGTTTTTACGAAGCCTATTTACGTCGGAGTTATAAATATTCGAGAGTGTAAAATTATTTGATATAAAATATTTACTTTAGAAACTGTTCATCATAATTCTAATGAATGAATATTTTAATAATTTTTTTATATTTATATTTATTTAATAAAGTTAATTAAGCCTATATCAATTCTCCTATAGTCACGTTCCAACCCACTCCTTTTGTATTTTTTTCCTAAATAAGGAAAGTTTTTTAATTTATATCACATAAAATAGAATAAATAAATATATAAAAGCTTTAAATATATAAAAGGCTCACTAGTGGTTATATAGCATAATGATCCACTTGTGTAATCTCATACTAAAGTTCTATATGTAGTGGAGATTTTAGGTTTATTATAACTTTTTCATTCTTCAAGTGAGTATCTGTTAACTCTCTCTGGCTCGAATTTCTATATATATTATATAGCGTCTTTTCTGTCTCAAATGACTTATTCATAGTTTATTTTAAAACATCTTTACCTTTATGCTCTTATTCAAGTTATATAGATCTGTATATGGATAATTTTCTTTTTCAACCTTTTATATATTTTATTTTTCATCTTCTTTTGGTTCTGTTTTGACTCTTAGAGAGAGTTCTTTAATCTCTCATTATAACTAGATAGGACTAAATATAAAAAGCACGAAGATAGATGTGAGAGTAGATAATTTAGTGTTAAAAGTATGAGAAGAAAACCAATGAATGTAAGAAGAAACTGTTGGTTTTCTATAAACAGAGAATAAAAGATGTTTAGAGTCTTTCCAGATTAAAGTATCTAGAAATATAAAGAGGAATTTTTAGGTAACTATTATTGTCAATATCATTAATACTTATATTCTTATACTAATTATTAATTATGCCACAAATACCACATATATAATACATGATTCCTCAAGGTTACTATAGAAGAAAAAAATACTAATCAAGTCTCCTAGAAAGACAATCACCATCTCTCCAAAAATATTTTAATATGTTTAATATTTAAGTGATATATAATTGCGTAGAAGTTATGTTATTGCCTGCTACGCAGAAAGTGCTATTTGTGTTTTTTTAGCTTTCTAAGAGTCAATCTAATGTTTAAGATAACTCACGTGATATTATTTTACAAGTTCATCTAGGCCTCACCATATATTTAAAATTGAAGCTTATACCGCTAACTTATCTGGAATACATTAATTAATAATGTTTACCCTTTATATATTGCATCATGTAGTTATAAATAAGACATTTCTATCATATTCTCACCAACTTTATATGCATATATATAACATTAGTATTTCATAATCCTGTAACATTCTATCTTTTTAATGTGAAAAATAAAGAATAGTGATAATTCTGATTGAAGTACATAGGTTTGTGGTCTATATAGATTGCATTAATAGAAACTCTGTGGAAGTCACTCTCTTACTCAACAATACTCAGTGTTGAGGAGATAATGCTTTTAGTATCTGTAGGTTTCATGTATATAGATTAATTGTAAGATAAATGGAATTTGCATAATATCTCTAACGCTGGCAACCCACACTTTCACCACACTATATTATATTATTGGTATAACTATACGATAGATACGAACAGGTCTCAAACTAAGAAGCTTATATTGACAAAATCGCATGCGATTAGCTTCCCTTGGGTGAGAAGTGGGATGGAAAATACATTATATGAGATTAAAGTCAATTAATGGTTTCCCACTTAGTAATTTCGGATAGTGGTGATAAATAAACTTCAGCCTATGTGTTAATATCTTTTCGTTGCTCTAAGATTTAGTGCTATTTCATAGATGAATATCGTGTTTTAACATACTTTACAGTATCCTTGGAACTACAGTCCTTATAATTACTTTTTACTCACTTGAGTACTCTACTTCTGATAAACATGTAACAAATCATTACAAACCTCAAATTTAGATAGTAGTTGTTCGAGATTTGAATCACACCACTGGTCGTTAATGGTTTATATCTCTTTATATGTTTTGATATCAGTTCAAATAGTTCTAGAAATAACCTACTCAAAAATACCTTCATATTGGACAAAAAATTCCTCTCTGAGAGAAAAATTCTATGTGTGTCTAAAACCTTTCATTGATTAATAAAGCAACTTCATCGAAACAAAGTATATAATCAAACCTAAAAATGATTAAAAATATATATATAACAACAGCATATACTACAAATTAAGGTCATTTAGCTCACGTGTGTTCTAATAAAATATTCATCAAGTACATTACCACCGGATGTATTCGGTTGTTTTGAAAACTTCGGATGGGAAACCGTTACTCACCGAATCACCTTCAATCGAAATGACATTTGAACCTTGGAAATCGAACACTTCTCAAAAGCACTAGAGGAGACGAAATGCATCTAGAAAATATTGAAATAACCTGATCCTTTTCCCTTGCAATACGATACGTCAGGTAATAAATCGAATGACACTAAATGAATAGAAGGAGATCTTCGCGAGGTGTAAAGAAAAGTATATATGGTTTTATGATGGCATTGATCATTTCCTTACAGCTCCATCCTTTTCATACTCACTTTAGTCAAAATAGGGATTAAGCACATCCTCATTATCTATACCATCTCATATTTTTCTAGTAATGGATAAATAATAATATATATCATAACACGATAAAATATGACAATAACTTGTCACTATAGATGATATACATTCTTATACATATTATTGTGCTTTATGGAAATTTGTAATGTTCCCGTGATCATTATTTTTGGAATTCCCTAGACGTGCTCTCTAAGAATTATGCATTAAAAACGTTTTGTCACCTGACCTCTTTCATCCCCACTGAGAACATTCTCTATCATGTTAGACCACTATTATTTAGTAGATTTACTCAACGGACTCAGTCTCTGTATACAAGAGTTGTGTAACCCTTGTGAGCATAGCCTTATACAGAATGTTGTAGCCTCTGTGGCAATGGAAGGTTTACACATACTCGTGGAGATGGCTTTGTTGAACTAGACGACTCTGGACACTACGTAGATAGTAGTAAGTAAAAGAAGATTGTTTAGATAGTGTATGCGTATAGATCGTTGGATACGGGAGCACTCGGAACGTCGAGCAAATGCATAGTGGGCGCGGAAGACCTGATGTCGTGTTTGAATAGTGTCTGACGCCCAATGTGACATCATTAAATCGGGAAAGTAATAATTGAATATTTCTTTCTCTCTAGGGCTCTGACAGCTTTAAACCTCCACTAATCTACTCGTTGGTGGCTTCAGCCATATCCATCTCTACTCCGCGCGGCATTAATTGACTTGAAGATAGACTACTTGCGAATAGGGAAAACAGAAAAGTAGATAGTGTAGAGACTTAGAATAATCACTATCAAAGAAGTGTAATGGAATATCTATATATGACGTATATATGTGACGAAAACCGAAACAGGAAAGCCCAGCCTTACCGGTGCTCCTCATATGTTGTTAATACGCTCCGTTCTAGATGATTAGGGTAGATAACTCCTAACGCAGTTCAGAAAATGCACCCTTTCAGAGCTTCAAGGGGCATCCTCGGACGAGAACCCTGTGATCAAGCCACGACACCCGCCGACTCGGGAGACGGGATGCCCAAGGAGCGTTATCGCGCCTATCATGGACGACGGCCGGAACCCCCTGCATGACATGACTACACTGCTCCGCGCGCTCTCATTCGTTCATATTCATTATTACCAAGTAATTATATAATATAGAGGCCTTATTTTTTTTTTCAGAAATCGCATATCGAGGCATCATCTCATCGTTTTCATTGTCATCCTTTACTCATAGTGGTGAGTTTGCTCATCTACTTTCATACAAGTTGACCAGTGACTCGCACGTTCAATCCGCTCACCTTTTTCTCCATGTGTTATAACCATGCTGTACGTAATATCTCCCTGTCACACGTGAACCATCCATGCACAACTCCGAAGTAAGGCTCGAGGACTCGGGACATTGCTCCGGATCATCCGAAGATTACGCCGATGATCTCTAGAGCTCAGTCCAAACGGTACTTTTCATATTAGTTAATGACTTCGATTTCTCATTTTAGCGTTTCTGTTCCACAAACCACACATTACGTGCATACTAGTATGAGTATATATCGATTCTATCTCTCTTTGATTCATGAATGGAAAACAGAATAATTAAATATATACATTCTTTGTTCTAGACCTCTTATCTATTATCACACGTGCGTGAGGACATTAGTTTCACAATCTGAAACACACTGCTTCCGAAACATCATTATAATCTCTCCTGAGATTATATGTTATGGAACTCAGATCTAGTATTGGTAGTTTTGTTTGTGCTCACACAGAACGTATAAAGATAAATAATATAAGTGAATTTTCACAGCAGGTACCAAGCAGAGCTGTCAGCTAATACTCTACATAAAGCCTTACTTCTTTATATCAGCTCATTTATATCTGATTTAAATGCTCTAAATTTTGTGGCTACGGATCACATTCGCAAAAAGGCTTCATACTACCGAATCCTTAACTCTAAAGGATTTCTATATGTAACCTTTGCAAGATTAGTGTCACATCTTGACGACACATATAAACCGATATCCTGAAAATGATGAACGAGCATACAATAAGCAGGAAACCCTATACTCTCTTCCCTTCGCCATCATTCTTTAACACCTTCCTCGTGAGATCGACACTCACCCGCTGAACATAACGGCTAACACTCTCGATTCTCCTAAGCTCTCTAGTCTCCCGATTTTTGAGGCAAAGTGTAATTTTTCACACTCGTAAGTGTAAGATATACTATATCTATTCTCCTCATAGGAACACTTCAGCTTCCAGCTGTGAATGTAATACTTATAAGACCAAATGTCATGCTTTAGAGCTCTCCATTATGAAGTCCTTGGCACACGCTTCACTATCATTTGTTTGCGATGGAGAGTGTGTGATTCATACTTATGTAAGAATCACTTTTTCATACCTCTCGAGAAGTGAGGATACCTCACTCGCGCACAACACATGAGGTATCACACACGTACCTTGAACCCAGCCACTGTGCTGTGTACGAAACCGGTATGAGTGATATATCTTATAAAGTCTTCTGTCAACACATCGTACATTTAACGAACTCTACGTCGATAAATACAATTTATTTCTTCTTCTTTTTCTTCTTCTACATTTTTTCATTATTTGTTTCAAAAAGTAGATAGACATAATCTTAGAAATTCTGTATGCACTTACTTAACCTCTTCTTCTAAATGGAACCTTGTTCTTCATGCCACCGTGATATTTCATTCTATCACTCACAAGTCACGAGAGTCGTCTCAACTATCTCCTACAGTAATCCATAATACGAGATTAGGTTAACTTATGTATAAAGCGATGATAATACATGTCCCCACAATATATGTGTCACTGTTCAATGGAGAAACTTTTTATTCCGCGTGGTATAGTTCCTAAGTTTTTATCTTGAATATCCGAACAAGCTTACCATTCGTAGTAAAGACCCACCGCATTGTTACCTAAATGAATAGCATGTCTTCGATATGTTCTCACTTAATTTTCTATGCGAAAATTTGACTTCTCTTCTATAGAAGTATGGTCTTTTGGTATTAGGAACAAAACTTTCGAATAGTCAACATCAATCGATCAATCATAGTCTATTTTGGTTTATGGTTTTTACTGAAGTTCGTGGTGTTTTGCGGTGGGTTCGCTATGTAGCTCCAAAATCCAGGCGCTAAATAATTTTTGTATTGCACCAAGTAACAAATTTCACCTGTTATGTGAGTAGTTAGCAATGAGAACATCATTCTCGAACATACCTACACGATATCTGACCAGGGTGTATCGCCTAATTATTCTATGAGCTTACATTACATTTTATTAGTATACTACTCTACATAATCACTTGTTTCTAATATTGAATTAGTAAATAATAGAAAGGAAGCTTATACATAAAAAATATTGCTAGTATCGTAGAGAGTAATTTGATGGCCACTCATTTACTATAGAGTCACATTTGAGTACATAATAATTGATACTTAGCGCAGACGTTATTCTTAATAAGTCTCTGTATAGTAATAATAACTAATAATAGATACACAAGTACTCACTCTTCATTTATTGATTATAAGGCGGGACAGATTGGGTAAATGTATGTAATATATTATAGGATTCGCTTCCTATTTTTCTCTCCTCCTCCTATATACATAACCATTGGATGAGTGTATAGTGTCTCTATTATCTACGAACTGAAGAATAATTTAATCTCTATCATCTATTTGATGATCAAGACGTATAATAGACTATTAAGTAATGATGACTCAGTCAAGTATGTCTGCGAGTAATATTCAACCATATTATAGATAGGCTTTGGTGTAATGAAGTTAGGCAAGATAACCTCAATAAATCACTATACTAACTAAGTTAGAGAAATTTTCCATTATTCATAGTAGTAGTATAGTCCCTCAGGGTTCATATCACTCTTTAAGATTAATTGATTGAATTCTGTGAGATGTAAAGTAGAATTCAAGTATTGATAAGATTGAGATACTTTCCTCTCCTATTCTATTTATATTTGTTTTATGATGGGACTCACCAGAGTATTATATATCTCACTCACCGTGTTTTTGATATGAGTAAGTAATAAATTATGGTTATACTGCAATAATGGTAATAATTATTTTAGTGTTACGTGGGTTACGACTTATGACTTATGTGTGCATTTGTGTTGGTATGTGGGATTTTAATATACTGAATATAGTTGAAATCTCTATCTAATTACTTGTAAATAGTATACAAGTTATTATGATGTCTAATTCTATGGTTGTAAGTAAAGAAATCATTTGTACACATGTTCTCTCCTCCTGCTAAGTGGAATCCATGTTGTTAATGAGGGGACACGATGTTATATCGGTGGATATTCGATATTTTTTAAGAGGATGATAAAGCTTATAAGAGTCTCAGGCATTTACGACTGTCACCAGTCGATTTTTTTGTTTCTGCTTTGGAAGTTGGTCAGTATTTACACATCGCTCTGAAAAAGGCCTCTACCTACCGTTTATACACGACTCGTTGAGCATGGACAAGCAATCGTAATTAATCTACAGAAATCTCTGTAGAGAGTAGTTTCCTCCGTACAGGTTACTTTCAATTCCAGCCTATGAGATTGTGTGATCAGAAATGATATCAAGTGACCTCATAGCTCTCTAGTGTGTGTTAGGGATCGTGGAGACATGCTTGTGACTTAAACTGATTTGCAATCTGCAGTGTTCAACTCCGAACATTTCTGTTACCGTCAATAGCTCCTCCGAGGTTTCAGTGTGATAAGTTCTCTTGCCACAGGTCCATGTTGTACTTTGCATCTTGGAATACCTCAATTTACCTACATAGGGAGTAAAGCACGTCTTAAAGCTCTCTCACAATGTATTATACATTATTAACATATATATTATGTTCTTTAAATATTTTCTTATTAAGTTTTTATATACTAAATGTTTCAAGAATGATTCTTTTTCTCAAATATCGTTTCCTCGCTTCAAACTTCGAGCTTGTGTGCTATAAAACTTAAAGACATGATAGGTGTTTAATTATTATAGGATATAATAGATTATTTATTGACAAGTTTGGCCTAATTATGATAACTTTATCAAGAGACTTATTTAGACTTGGATCTCTTTTGGTTTAATGGTTCAACTACTCTATGACCTTGATTTTGTTGATTGGGTGTGTCCAGCTGGCATCATGCTTATCATTGTGGTTACAAGTGATTCTATACTATATATCAATCAAGTGGCAGTGCGGAAGTGGGAGCAACCGACAAGACAGAATGTCCCTGTGTCGCAGTTGCTTCTACTCCTCTCTTTCTTATTTTTTCTCCATACATAGCTATATTGTAGTAGTGACTTGTGTATGACCTCAAAGGCCTACCATTGCCAAGAGGCTCTACCCTGCATTTAATAATTTTGCGGGTCCACTATAGTCTTGAGTGACTATATAGTAAGATATATTGCATTGTCATATATTATACAGGATTACAAGCTTATAATATTAAAGTAGAGAGTGCTGAGAGCAAGAAATCGAACTTACAAGAAATTCTAATCGCTATCGTTATCTACCATAGACAGGAAAGATAATCGAAAGAAACGTAATTCACAGCAGTGTAACTTAGTAGTGTTTTCAGTATTAATAATCTCCAGGTTCATGTTCTCATGCATCTTCATCAACAGGAAGGAGCGGACAAACAAACTCTGACCCAAATATTAGACTTCTCACTCTTACGCTCTTTTGTCGTGTTGCTGAGCAAAGCATCACTGTTCATGAAAATATTATATGATAGAATGAGTGAGATTCAGTATGTGTACACAAAAACGAGTGGCAAGGTTACAGCCTCGTATTGTAATATTTTGACTACCTACAATTAAGACCATGAAAATTAAACTCGAAACACTAGTAGAGTTTTATATTGATGTTTACAAGGTCTTCAAATCTTCGTATAATCAGTTACTCCGCGGCTCACTCGCGAGTATGTAAAGTATATAGTCTAAATGAATTAGACATGTAGATCGAAGAGGTGCAAGCGCGCTCTTTTTTTTGTGTGGTTGCTCAATACTTATCTAATATAGATTCTATTATTTTCCTTAAACTTCTTATAAATATTTACTTAAATATCATTAAGTGATGATGGAGTTCTCGGAGTTGATATAGTGTATATTTCAGAAGGTATGCCGATGGGAGGAATCAAAGTCAAAGAAGTTGCTGTTATGAATAGATTGCTGCCTAGAAGTGTGCAAACATAGTTGGTCTCAGTATCTACTAGTAGAGAACAGGCTCTAAATTTATACACAATTAATTTAGGTTCAACTCAAATGCTAACTCTTAAGGTAAAATATAAAGAGTATAGCATAAACTTTGCTAGACTGAATAGTATGCGTCTCGCCATTATCTAATAGTACTCTAATACACGCAGCTCTGGATATGCTTTACTCAAATCTCCTAGTGTGTTATAAACTTAAGATATAGAATACTTCCGAATTTACGCATTAGTAAGACTCTTTAGAGTTGGCTGAACACATTGAATAACATTAGTTGTCTTGGCAGCCAATGTTGGATTAATAGTGCAAATCTATAATTATAAATATGATTCGAGCTCTGTAGAGATAGATGGAAGTATCGTTTTGGACTGTGGAAGATCCTCCTTCAGGGTCCTCTCATTTAGCTATGGAGTACACACATGACACTTAAATCACCTTGTAGTGTAGAGGTGATAACAGATATACTTCATGAGAGTCTTACGATACCAATAATTTGTATGAAAATATATAGCTCGAGACGACGATATAAAGATGATTCTCGAAGGTGGGGTACGCGAAATGTTGAAGATCCTCGAACGGGCTTCCAAATTGGAAACGAATGAGAGAACACATGAAAGCCCAATGCACTGAATAATATGTTATAGGATATCTGTGAGGTAAATATGACTAGAATAGCTCAACAATGAATAAGTACCATTATGAAGAATATATATACGCTCAAAGATAACGATAACTCAACCGCTCTAGTTACCTAATTCAGTAGTTCATTAATTAAAATTAAGAGTTGCTATATCAATAATGAAGTCCATCCAGAGCACGATTATAAGCTATCGATCTGCTATGCGAGACAGACAAGTCTCATTGAAACTTTTGAGACGAGTTATAGATATAGATGTTTTTTGTTGTACAAAAATTTCGAATTTGGGGGTAAGAAGTCGAAACTAAGTGTGTACTGAGTCGTATGGTGAGTACTTTTCAATATATCCCTAATTACATATCCACCAATCAATAATGGACATCTGAGTGCGAAAAACCTTTTCTTCAGATATGCAATCAATCCAATTTCTTTTGTACCATATTATCATGTTGTTACGTATCTATTGATGACTAATGATATTGTAATATGAGATGTTAATGATACCTCCAAAATAATATTATTAGGGCTCATCAAAACTCCATTAATGCAGCCTCTGTTCTTAACGATTTGTTTCTCAGTAGTTCCGTTAGTATGTGAACCATTCATGAGGGAGATAAGAACGTAGTATTGCATTTAGTATGTTAGAAACGTGAGGATGAGTGAAATGAGACTAGTGCCTGCGCGCAAGGAAGCACAAGTGCTGTAAGTGTATTACATTGATTAGAGATGAATAGATTATGTTTAAAAGATACTGAGTTGCAATAGCTTGAATATTGAGAGTTGTGATACATGATATATATAGGCAGAGAGAAAAATAGTGAGATATAAATGAGTATACGCAAGAATAGTAAAAAAAGACACAAAAGAGTTTTAAAATCAGAAGACTCTACACCATATATAGACCTAATAGGAAAATCAATAGTTTTATACCATAAATCATAATATACCGTGTGCTCTCGCGCAGTGTGTTCTTCAAAAGCAAGTTTTATGTATACTACATTTACGCAGTGGAGACTTATGCTCATACTCTTTCTACTTCTTACTTTAGGAGACTCTTGCATTGTATTGAGAGTAAGAATGGCGCGCAAAACAATACTCTCTAACCAACGGTCTTGCTGTGCTAACACTGTGATATCTCAACATAGTGTATGCTAAGTTCTCAAGGTGTAACTACGGAGATCTTCTTGGATAGGGCTACACAGACTATTCTACCTTCTCTATACAAGGATTTTATGGGTTTCTATCACTAATATAATAGCGATTTCATAGAACTTATAACATGTATAACCCCTATACACGACTAGACATACCATGTATATAATATATTGACAGTTATGGTCACTCCCTTATGACGTAGTATTTATTACTAAATGACATAATCAACTGAAATCCCTATACCTATATAATTAATCAATAACTATACTAGTTAACTGAATACGTGATCATTAGGTCTAGAACTTCGATACGATAAATTACTCTACTATTTTCTCCTCAAAAGTCCAATACGGTATCGGTTATACCTTTTGACTTAGTTAAGATATTTTAGTACTAAGCTAAATTGTCCGTAATTCCAGTTTGCATTATATATACATAATAATGTTAAATCAACACTACATCATATTGACAGATCACATCAGTCGACCATTAATGTATTTAAATAATTAATAGACCAAGAGCTTATCAGAGAAATTTGAGCGAAGAGCAAACAGCATTATACTCGTTATTTTTCCAGCTTCTCTCTCATAAAAAATAAAAAAAAACTATAAATCAAATATAACGTCAGAATAATCTAAAAATAAATGTTAACACATACTTGTGCAATTACAATTAATTTCTTTCTCAAGATTGTAGTAATTAGATGATATCAGGTAATAAGCAAACATTGCTATTAATGATACTCAAATGACACCTATTGTTATCTGGCAGAAATAGCAATAAGATAATTCGACTTGAATAAGAGTCATAATAATAATAATGAGTAGGTTAAGATTAATCAACAGTAAAAGTTATTAAATAATATAATAGTAAAGATAATCTAGAACCATGGAATATAGTTACTCATAGTAAACTCTTTTGACAAAGAATAATTATGACTCCACATAATACTGTAATATTCGAATTCAAACTTAAATCCACATAAATACATTAATAATATAGTAATCAAAATAATAGGATTAGTGTGAATTTATGTTTGGAGAATGAATCAAAACTATGAGATATATTTATCCCTTCATATACTCCAGATATTAGTAATACAAAGCATCAATAATTTCAAATAGGAAAATATTGCTAATTGCATGACCTCGATAAATCGCAAAAGTAGAAGCTCATATAATAACAAATTCCGTTATATGTAAAAAGTGAATGGTTGAATTCTTCTCTCTCGAGACTGGAGTGTCTCTACTCGAGACACAATATATACCTTCGGTGTATCATAGATATGAACATTAGCAATTTTAAGTGTAAAGGATGGTATAACATTCGAGATGCCGACATTTACGGATTCACGAGAAAATGAAGCACCAGGATACATGTAGTGTGTTAATCATTTATAATTTTACATTCATGCTTGATCGATTTATCTATGATAAGTAGCATACGTCATATAGTTCCTATGATTGATCTAGCTTAAGCAAAGTACTAATTTTCTATATGGTCGTAGAGATGATGAGAGCATTGATTCCCTAAGAACGGATTTTCTCCTTAGCCTACCTCCTTATGTACAGAAACGGATCTCTGAATACATCAAGCAAGTAGAGGAGGATAGTACTGAATGTGTACTCTGGAGTAAGATTGTAAGCTTAGCCGATTCTTTCGATCGCGATTTATTTATTCGATTCAGTATTTACTATACAACTAAGGGTTAAATTCATACAGTCTATCATATAGCAGTTATCATAATGATTATAATTATTCAGATCTCGAGTAGATAATCGTATAAAAATATCAGATATCAATTCATAAAAGGGACCTATGACTCCTATATATTACTAAGAGTATTAGACATAGTTAAATCACATGGTGGTCCTCAGTAATATATATAGTATCTCATCATGAAAATACTCATCATATATGGTACAATCAAAGTATCAAATACATGCTAGTGTTAAAACTACATTAATCACATTACACATCTAAATTCACAAGAAATAAGATAAATCACTTTATATCCTCATTCTATATCATAATCTATATATAGGTTTTGAATTAGATTCGATTTTTACTCAGATATAGTACACCCAAATATACAATAGCTTAATATGCAGCCATAACAATTAACACAAGATATACAATACGTAATATTCATTAAATCAAGAATATTACACCTCGTGTATGTACGTAAGTACTGTTAGAATGTTTTGGTATAGCACATACAATGTGGTAAGTATATATTATATTTGTTGGAATGTTTTTTGCGAACTGCATGGGTGTTCCTTACGCGGAATTTATTATATGATTTCACGAGCTTTGGGACCGCAATTCGGGGGTTCAATTGGATAATGTTTACTATGGCTAATTATAGTAGATAACAACTTTTATAAGTAATTCATCCATAAGTATCAAATCACTAAATAACTATAAATTACTTAGTAGTATAGAGTGTGTTCCGTTTATAGGGGCTAAAGGCCCACATGCCGAATTTAACTGTTAACACATATAGTGAACTAACGCATTATATCAATGCGCATATCAGACATTTTCAGAGGCCTACACATAACAGATCACCACAATCCTCTAGGTGTCGTAAAACAGTGAATATATAAATTAATAATATATTCCCTAATTATAATATATGGCTATATGCGGACATAATTTACCATAACACCAGCTCAAGTCACGGTACTAACCAATAACCTGTGGAACTACTCCTGCTCTATTCGACTGCTTACTAAGCAGCTTAAAAATTTACCTGCGACCTATTGTGCGAGGTGGTGCAAAAAAGTTATTAACTACTAGAGGTAAGTCTGCATAATATGGTACCATCAGAATCAGAACAAGCAGTAGAGTGCATTATTTTAAAACTCCATACTCCTTACTACTCAACTGGTGAAGTGATAACCATCCTAAGTGGAAGAATATATAAAGAGAATTTATTAACAGCTCCACATTGATTTGAACCTTATATCAGGTCCTCATGCATAGAATTATAAATTGAGTGTGATGTATTAGTATATAGTATAGATGTAATAATGTGCCTAATACAGATAAAACGTAAGTTAGTAGATTATATATAGAAATCAGCGATAGTGCTTAGTGTATAACTGTAGAAAACGTTAGTGTATTTCAGTTAAGTAGTATAGTTGCATAAGTCTTATCTTTACAGCTCTTATTACACTGAATAACATTAGTGCAGTATTTAGTGTGATTAAGTGTTGTATATGTAAACTCTATTTCATAATAAACCGTTATTAAGTGTATTAGTTAGTAAGTTAGTCAGCTAATCTATATGATGCCATATACTAAATATAAGTGTCTAAGTTCTATCCTAATGTATAAACGTATGCATGTAGTTTAATGATTAGTATAGTAGATAGCTAGCACTCCAGTATATATATGATGTCAGATGAAGATATAGATATAAGATATAGTTATTATAGTAAGTAGTGATGTTTATATCATGTCATGATATAATCCGTAAGTGTAATAAGCGGTAAATTGATTAATTGAATCGTGAGATATATTAACTCTATTTATGTCTTAATATAGCGGATGTATAAGCCGTTTGTGAATTGTATTAATTGTGATGCATTATTATTATAGAGGATAATATCAAGTACCAATAAAAATTATTTATAATATGTGGAATGCCTCATATAGTTGATAGTGTGAAGCAGGGGTTTAGTTGGTGTAAGTGCTTAGAGGCCCATATCAAGGTTATGAATAATCCAGTAGAACTATTTTGCTGTCGTCTATAAAATGTATGGGGTTAGTGAAGATATCCAGTGATAGTGGTGTTCAATATAGGCTCAGTAATATATAACGCATTCTGATATATTGTATTATTAAGTAAAACTCTTTAAGTTTAATATTTCTTAGGGTTTTATAACTCATATCCACTGAATAATTTCTATTATAGTGTATTCTCCTGTAAATAAATTATGTATAATTAGAGTTATAGCTATATATATTATATAATAATGGATACATTAGTTATCATCTACTAAGTAGGATACAAAACCAACTTTAATGCCGGACTTATGCCAAGAAAGGAATTAGTTCATTAGAGTGAATGATATGAATGTTTATTATGTTGTAGCTATTCCTCGAGGAATCTCAGCGCCACAGTTTATTATGCAGACACTAATCCTCACATTATGATGATTATAGTAAATAGTATAGTTGAATGTAAGGTATAAACTCTAGATAGCAGTTGATATCAATTTGAACTTTGAATATTATTTTGTACACAATTCAAATCCATATATATTCTCACAGTTTGGAGTCTCTGACTAATACTTTGATTGGGTAAGAGTTAGAGCAGAAGTATAGGAAAAGGTAAAGCTCAGGTATTAGTTGCTTCTTAAGAGTTGAGTCTCACACCAAAAAGTTATAATAATCTAAAACTCAGACTACAGAGCCTACAGGCTTGTATTCGTAAAAATGGTGAGGATACCTTATACTCACTCACAAGACTTGAAAGTCTAGTGAGATAAATTATATACTCATATATTATGTCATCTCCCTTGATTTCCTTGTTGCAATATAATTATTTATTAGGTAAATTATCAACTTTATTCCTGTTGCCTCACAGATATTGCAGGTAGCTTCGGTAGTCTCAGGTAAGTCTGATTTAGGTGTGCAATTTATTCACGTGGAT
>JABUQX010010374.1:67500-70000 GCA_015478945.1 Trachelipus rathkii
TCTTTATTTGAAGATTTATGTAGTATACTATATATGACATCATATAATTATATAATATATGAGTATATTAATATAATACTATAATATATATAATATTAGTAAATATTATATAACATATTAAATAATCTACATAAATAATTATACTATCTCACTAATAGTGGCTAATGAGGACATAGAGTCATATATATATATATATTATATATATATATACCTGAAAACTATAAAGTATAATACAGATATATAATATATATAATTATAATAAATATATATAATATAATATATATTATAAAAAAATATATAATATATAAATATATATATATATATATATTATATATACTATAATATATATATTATAATATATATATAAAATATATTATATATATATATAAAATATAGTAATTACTGTGTATTACCTAACTGTTTCATATATGTTATAGGTGCTCACTTATTTATTTAATTTTCTTATATTATTATTAATTACTATTGATAATGAAGACCAAGAGTATATATATATATATAATATATATATAATATTAGACGATATATATGGAGCTAATGAATAAAGGTATACTGAGTTACACGTGATATACCTCAGATGAATAAATAAGTTTATTAAATATTATCAGTTATATAATTAATATTATAACAGAAACAGTCTTATAATAAAAATAAATTTAAACTATCATTTGCATATTTCGCTTCAATAGTTCCCAAGAAATTATGCGTTTAATGCTACACTGACAAGGCGGAGAATATTGTATAAAAATTAAAATTTTTCCATGTCCATCACATTACCCCATTAATAATAATATAAGTTTGCAAAGAACTACATACATTAGAATACCTTTAATGTAAACAATAGATTTTATAAGGCTCTCTCATCTCTCTCTCCTCTCTCTCTCCTCTCTCTCTCCTCTCTCGCTCCTCTCTCTCTCTCTCTCTCTCTCTCTTCTCCTTCTTTCAATCCTCTCTTCTATTAATTATTATTATTTTATTATATTATATATTATTATTATTATATTATATTATATTATTATTATTTTATTATTATTATTATTTATTATTATTATATTATTTCGGTTATTATATAAAATTTTTAAAAAATATTACCAAAAATAATAATAATAATAATAATAATAATAATAATAATATTAATAATAAAATAATAATAATAATGATAATAATAAAATAATAAAATAATATAATAATAATAATAATCAATAATAAACTAATAATAATAAAAATAATGAATAATAATAATAATAATAAAAACAATTATATTATTATTATTATTATTATTATTATTATTATTATTATATATTATATATTATTATTATATTATTATTATATATTATTATTATATTATATTATATATTATTTAAATATTATATTATTATTATTATTATATATTATATTATTATTATTATTATTATATATTATTTATATTATTATATTATTATTATTATTATATTATTATATTATTATATATATATATATATATATAATAAAATTATAATTATATTGCTCATTCTTTTCCAATATCTCCTTCAGGTTAGATAACGCATAAATTTTCCTCTTTTCATTTTCTCACTGATGTTTTTTATTCTATTTTTTATCTGTTACTTTTCTTTGAATTACTATATTACTTTTTCATGCTGGAGGTCAAGTGACCGTACTTATTTTCATGCCCTTCGTTCCACCTTGGTCATCCCACTACTATAAATTACTATGAAAATAAAAAGTGGCCACGCACAGGGACACATCTGTCTTGTTTCGGTTTGTCGCTCTTGCCTTGCCACTGGATTGTGATTTTAGATCACTCATCGCCAAACCTCACAAAACAGTATAATTAAAAGACATTATTCTTATAAATCTTCTATACTGTCTTATTATTCTTTATTATATACTTAAACATTCTTTCTTAAGTTTGAATGAGTTTTGCAAGAATTGAAAGAACTCCGTGATATTGTATTAAAACTATAACATTAAAACTAAAAGTAATTTAAATACTTAATTGCTTTATAGTTGTGTATTAAAACTATAACATTAGACCTAAAGGCATAATTGTTTTATAGTTGCTGTATTAAAACTATAAACTCCAATTTATAAACATGACTGCCAAAAGCAATCCCCGTGGGGACTATAAAAACGTTGATAACTCAGATGCATCCGCGCTATTTCCTTCGCAACGTCGGGGAGAAATTAACGTTTACCAGAGCCCACTTTACTACACGAGGATTGGCGATATTTTTCAATATGAGTAAGTTTTTCAAAATATTGTTCGCTACTAAATTCATTATTATTTATTATATATATTATTATATTATTATTTATTATTATTATTATTATTATATTATATTATTTATTATTATATTATTTATTATTATAATTGTTAAAAATAGATTAATAAATATGTATCATTAGTATTAAATTGTATATTGATAATATACTATTTCATACTAAATTGATTATTATTATTATTATTATTATTATTATTATT
>JABUQX010010374.1:82500-87500 GCA_015478945.1 Trachelipus rathkii
GGTTCCGGCCGGAATTTTGAAAAATCCCGGCCGGAACGCGGAAAATTACTAATTCTACTTCTGAGAAAATTGATGGAAGGATTATTTTTAACATAAAACCCATAGCCCATCTTTAAACAAAAAAATAATAGTAGCTCTTGTGTAGCATCATACAATGGATTTACATATCTAACAGTAAAAGCTGTTCACGATTCGATTGGCTCAGTATTGGGTAAAAATTTTAAACGGCTTTTCCTCAAATAATTTCTTGCTTCTGAAAATGAAAATAATTTCTCTGAATATATGGGGGAGACTGGAAAGGAGAGTAATTTTTGGGCTAGTACTGCTATGTTTGGAAATTTAGCTTTGGTCACTTTCCCCCAATTAAGTAATTCTTCTTTTCCCAGATTAGAAATTGATTTCTGTGGTAAAAAAATTTCAATTTCTTTAAGAATTTCACCTTTTGAAGAGCCACTGATTTTTCTTTTTTTCCCTTTTACACTAACTGACTCGCTGTCACTTTCACTTTCTTCAAACATAAAAACTAAGTAACTTTGCAGTAATTTCTTTTCTTAATGCTCCTGATGATTTTGAGGTACTTGGCAAATCTAAGTTCATTGTAGATAATGCTCGTGTCTGAAAATGGATGGATGACTCATCGCCTGAACCTTCTTCTGTACTGCTACTACTACTATTATCACTTTCTACCTTCAATTATTTGCATATTTCTTCAAGCATCCATTTTCTACTCAATTCTCTTATTTCATTAGAAAATAAAGTCAGTTTGTATCTTGGGTCTACTACAGTATTTAAAACAATTATCTTGTTTTGATATATGTCTATTGATCCTTTCTCTTCCTTTTTATTCATAAATCTAAACTCTAATGCCTTCTTCAGCTCTTCTTTTTTAAAGTCTGAACTCTGCTGTCATCCTCAGAGTTTGAGAGATATGCTGAAGAGCTCAAATATGGAGAATAATTGATGATATAATTGATTTTGCTTTATAGTTTCCGTAACCATGAGAAATGGTTGCAAAACTCTTAGAATTTTTTCAAGTATTTGCCATTTATTAGCAGTCAAAGCTTAAATAATTGATTGTTCTATAATATAAACTTGCAGAGGTCTTTTCAAACATTCAATTCTTTCTAGAATCAAATATGTGCTATTCCACCTTGTATTAACATCTTGAATTGGCATAAGTGGGCTTGCAAGATGTGGATCCAAGTCTCTTTGTATTCTTTTAAGTTCATTACAGCTTAAATGATTGAAATGTGTACGAATATTCTACATTTATTTTTACATATTTCAAATCACACTGTTCTTTGAGAAAATAAGGCATCTTTTAATAACAAAATTGAGTTTATGAATAACAAGAAAACTTGGTGTATCCTGCTAAATTAGTTCCAAGTTTCATGTTATATGCTCAATCTCGAAGGATCAAATGGATTTTGTTAGAAGGAATTTCGCATTATTTATCGTAATTTCAAAACTCCTAGTGATTTTAATTCCAGAATAGAACACTAGGAAATACTTTGCAATGGAGTACATTCCATTTTTTTTAAACTCGAGCTGGTAAGGCCAAGAATGAAGTTAAAAGAAATACTGTAATGACTTCGTTGACATTATTTAGCTCTCTTATAATCTGTAGTAAATTGATATCTGATCAGCTTAGATAACTCTCGAAATACTGCTGATCATAATTTCCTGTATGAAGTTGGTAACATCTTCTCTACAAAATATTTTCTACCAGGAATAAGATATTTTGGTTGAAGATGGGCAATAAGTTCTATGAATCCCTGCTCTTCAGTGACTGTGAATGGCTGGTTACTCATTGCGATAAAATTCATTATTTTCTGTGATTTGGGGTCATTGATATGCCAAATCTTTTTGGGGGAGAAACTCTCCTCAAAACTCACTTATCTCACGGCTTGGATCTATTGCTCTTTTGTGGTTTCCCCTGTTCTAGAAAATACAAGACTCTCCCTTTTACTATTAAAATATTTGGACTTCCAGATATTCCTTTCGATGATGATTTTCCATATGTTCATGAAGTGGCGTTGTACTAAACGTAAGATTTTATGTTGAAAGTTATATAAAATACTTTTTTTACATTTCTTTATAGTTAAACGAAAGTTCATAAGAAATTCCGGTTCCGGCCGGAATTTTTTTTGTGATTCCGGCTAATTCCGGTTCCGGCCGGAACTGAAAATTTCAGTTCCGGTACACCCCTAATATATATATATATATATATATATTAATATGATATATAGATAATATAATATTTATAAAAATATATATATATATATATAATATATATATATATATATATATATATATATATATATATATATATATATATATATTTAAAACTGGTGGTGAAACTCAAACTCTATGCAAAATATTTGTAAAAATATGGGAGAGGTTTTAAAACACTCCTTTTTCAAAGGTATTATTTAAGAAAGCTTCTAAAAGCTATTCAGTTACTACTCGAAACTTGTACGACCAGTTACTACCTTTTAAGCTCGAACGATCGAGTTTTTATAAAAGGCTCTTTCGACTTAGTCGAAGTTTCTATCGCTTAGCACTTAAATCTTGTCTAACGATGTAGTGCTCATTTCAACTAAATTATCAAGTCCGCATATCCAAGGATAGGATAGAGCGCTGAAAATCTAGTCATCTCAGTTTAAGAATAACCTAATCCTATTCAAAACGGCTTAATTTGTTAAGTTTATAATACCTAATCACTTCTCATAAATTCCTTCTAGATTTGGATTTCTAATGCCACAGCAAATACTTTGATGTTGAGAAGTCCTCCTTCATTAGCATTAACGAAACATAAGTAGTTATTGCAGCAGTTCTCAAGTAACTGCAACCTTAAGGATCTATCAGCTATCATCGTGGATGCCTAGGTTTGTTTCATAAATTCTCCAGATCTTGTAAGTATTTTGTGAGCTTCCTTAATATCAAGGTATAACTTTACAAGTCTATTTCAATATCAAGAATAGCAATAGTTCAAATCGAATACGTTCGAGTCATTTTTTAGAATCTTTATTCTGCCCATAAAAGTAATAGCTTAGGACGAATGCTTTCATTTCAGACATTTAGGAACCTATTTGTTCCCTGTCTATTCGAATCAAATTACCTAGGTTAAAATTTGTATTAAGCCTTTATACGACTGTTTATATATGGTTAAACTTAGTACAAATCCTATGGCTTCCTAATTAATTATTTCAACTGTCTAATACTATCTATTTATGGTTTAAGGTAAATATCGCCATAGGTAGATAGCTTCCATCTCTAAGATATGGATTGGGACAGCTTCAAATGTCAATCGGACTTTCCGAAACAACAAACTTGCCTACTACTTTACTCAAGAGCGGAGGAAGGGAGGTTACTCGCCTCTAAACATCCCCGATGAGAGACAAAAAATCTTTCAACACCAAGGATGCTTCATTCGATCAACAAGCATCATTCTTTAAATAATGGTGAGTAATTCTTCGTTTTCTTTGCTCAAGAGTTATCTAATTCGCCTAATTCGCAATCAATTAACTTTTTATTCTTTTCGATACAGTACGCCAATAGACGAATTCAGGGTCACTTTCCTATGAATCTCTGTCCATCTCCATCTTAAAGGTTGCAAAGCATGGGAAGTCGCATAACAGCTCCAAAGATGATGGCTAATTTTTATCATTACTTCCTATACTTATTTTTATTATTTATATAATTATTAATGATTGTACGGAATTACCCTTTTTGTGCAGTGATTGTAATTAAAACTTATTTTTTATAGCAACTTTGGCAGTATCCTAATTTAAATTCATATTGCGTTAAAAGTTAAATTTTAACAAATTGAAAGATTTTTTTTTTTGCTGCTTTCGATCTTAACATTTTTGAAGATTTCAGTTCTTTCAATTTTAACAAATTGAAAGCTTTGTTTTCGGTCTTTTAACATTTTGAAGGATTTGAATGCTCTTTTCACATTAGAATTTTTAATTCAAACCGTGTTCCTTTCTCCCATCTTCTTTTCAAATTTAAGCATTTTTCCAATTTTTAAGCGATTTGTTTTGTTCGTCCTATTTCACTGAATGTTGGATTTGCACTCCGAACTCCCGAGTCTTATTTTCGTTTCGTTATTTTCAATTCATTCAAATGCAGTTGCTCTCATCTATTTTTTGACGTATTGGATCGGATAAACCTACGGGAAGGGTGTCAGCCAAAGCAGAGCTGATGAGTATTTTATGAATTTAAATTTATTTTTTTATTTTGTAAAATCCATTAGTTCATCGATCATTCATTGATTGAGTTAAACCTTTTCCCGTTTAATGTTATTTGAATGACTCCCGTCCAAAATGGAGGGAGTCATCCCCTCCCCCGAGTGTTTAAAAACTGTAATTCAAATACATCGTTTCAAATATATGTCAAAAATGGGGGAGAGGGTTTTAACTCCTTTTTTCAAAGGCATCATTTAAGAAAGCTTCTAAAAGCTATTCAGTTACTACTTGAAACTCATACGACCAGTTACTACTTGAAACTCGTACGACCAGTTACTACCTTTTAAGCTCGAACGATCGAGTTTTTATAAAAGGCTCTTTCGACTTAGTCGAAGTTTCTATCGCTTAGCACTTAAATCTTGTCTAACGATGTAGTGCTCATTTCAACTAAATTATCAAGTCCGCATATCCAAGGATAGGATAGAGCGCTGAAAATCTAGTCATCTCAGTTTAAGAATAACCTAATCCTATTCAAAACGGCTTAATTTGTTAAGTTTATAATACCTAATCACTTCTCATAAATTCCTTCTAGATTTGGATTTCTAATGCCACAGCAAATACTTTGATGTTGAGAAGTCCTCCTTCATTAGCATTAACGAAACATAAGTAGTTATTGCAGCAGTTCTCAAGTAACTGCAACCTTAAGGATCTATCAGCTATCATCGTGGATGCCTAGGTTTGTTTCATAAATTCTCCAGATCTTGTAAGTATTTTGTGAGCTTCTTTAATATCAAGGTATAACTTTACAAG
>JABUQX010010374.1:92500-94883 GCA_015478945.1 Trachelipus rathkii
GAAAGTACAATTGAGATGGTTTGGTCATGTGGAAAAGGATGGATGGTAGTTCGGTTTGTTAAGGGGATGTATAGTGGTGAGTGTGCTGGGAATAGGACCGGCCTAGGAGACCGAAGAAAAGTTGATTGGGTCAGTAAAAGAATCCCTGGAGGAGTGGAATGTGAGTTTGGCAGAGGCGAGAAGAAAGGTGCATAATAGGAGTGGAAATGTCTGGGTTTTGTGGGGGATATGGTTGTAGAACACCTGGGCCAGGGATGAACCCCTACATTGACCAGAATAACCATAGTCAGTAGTCCATCACGGTCCTGTGAAGCTCTATGGTTAATTTTTCTGATTGCGGCGAGTTCTCACTATAGGGTATAAAGGGCGTGATAAGGCTTTTTTTTCTTTTTACTTGCTCATATTCTTCTACTACCTTTCAGTTTCCAGTGCATCTTAACGCACCTTACCCCCAGTTTTTGGGGAAGAAAGATGGGTGATGAGCGTCTGTGTATATAATAAGATGACTGTTGAAGAATTAAAGAGCTACGAAGGTTTGAAAAGTGCTTTATTGGAGAGATATGGGCTCACGGAAAGTGGGTACTGTACAAAGTATAAAACTATAACTCCTACGGAAGATGATAATCCTAGAGTTTATTTACAGAGAATTATTGAAGCTCTTAAAAAGTGGTTAACAGCAGCGAATGTAACACTGACACCTGATGATATTATCGAATTTTTCTCGGTGGATAAGTATTTGAATACGGTTCCAAAAGAACTCGCAACCTATTTAAGGGAGTCGAAGAAGAAAGCACCAGAAGAGATAATAACTTGTTCTGAAGGATACATGGAAGCACATCGTTTGAGGTTCACAGCTAATAGTCACACGCGAAATCACAATCACGTTGAGAAAAGCACACATAATAATAATAATTTTAGATCAAAAGGCAATGGTTACTCTACGAATGGTAATCAGAAAAGTAGCAACCAACATGCATCGAGAGCAACTAACAATGAAAGCAGGATCGGAGGTGGGAGTGGCGACAGACAGAACTATCGTCGCAGTAGCAGTGAGCCGAGAGAAGTGCCCACGTGCTTTAAGTGTCAAAGGAGAGGGCATCTCTCAAGGGATTGTCGAGCCCCTCCTTATTTCAACAATAGTACTAGGGGACAAAATAATTCAGGAAGGCAAAAAGAAGAAACAAAGAGCACGGGAGCGTCCGGAGTCTCTGATAACGGCAACGAAGCCCTGAACTACTCAGGTGAAGAGCCGAAGCTCCTGAATGAGATAATGAAGGTGAAAAATGACGAAACGTCACACCTACCTGTAACGTATGGGACGGTGAATGGCTTTAAAGTCAAAACCCTCCGAGATACCGGGTGTAACGTAGTGGTTGTGCGGGAAAAGTTTGTGCCGAAAAGGTGTTATGTTGGAAACAACATGAAGATACGTTTGTTGGACGGTACGGTGATCGAAGCTCCGCTTGCAAATATCGATGTGGATACCCCTTATTACGTAGGGAGAACAACCGCGGCAGTGTTGCCGGAGGTTGTATATGATTTGGTAATCGGGAATGTCAAAGGAGCATTGCCCATAAGTCAGCCTAATCTCGCTTGGGAGTCGACCGTGTGTCGAGGGCCTCGTAAAGTAGAGGTCGGGCATAACATTAGAAGTATGCTGGTCCCCATCGCTGAGAGCGCTGAAGAAGGTTCACAAGAAGAACCTAACCAAACAAATCATAAATTTGGAATGGCAAGTTTGGAGATGAGTGAGTCTTACAGAGGGAAACCGTCAGTGCCACAATCGTTTGACATCAGTTATAAAGATGTCGCGCCAACCATGGAACCATCACTAAATGTGATGACTGGGTGCAAATGTTCACCTGAAAATGAGAACGTTACAGGAAAAGATGAAGTTGAAGCCCCTAAAGATCTATTAATAGATGTTGAAGAAGACACGAGAATGATAGATGTTCAAGAAACATCGATGGTAGAGAGCACGAAGTGGTCTGATGAAACAGATCGTGCGGATGAAGATGATGAGATGGTGAGAGGTGACATAGACAGTCACACGCAAAGTTCTGGAGAGAAGGGTGTTGTAGCTGTGGGTGAAGGGGATATAACCCATGGTGATGAAGTTCAAGAACTGATTAACGATCGGGAGACTTTTAAAAGTAAACAGAAAGATGACGTCACTCTACAGAGGGTATGGAGGTCAGTGGAAAAAGGAGAAAACAAGTATGCAGTAAAGAACGGTGTGTTATTTAAAAGAGTGTTAGAGAACCAACAGGAGAGGTTTACTTTGGTCGTACCGAAGGAGTACAGAAGTAGAGTCATGAAGATGGCACACGATGAAGTCTTCGGTGGTCATCAGGGGGTAAAGAAGACTATGGGTAAAATTACC
>JABUQX010010375.1:0-5000 GCA_015478945.1 Trachelipus rathkii
AAATTTGGGTTCTCAAAAAATTTGGGTTCTCAAAAATTTGGGTTCTCAAAAAATTTGGGTTCTCAAAAAATTTGGGTTCTCAAAAAATTCGGGTTGCCCAAAAAGTTCAAGTTGCCCAAAAAGGTCAAGGTGCAAAAAAGGTCGCGGTCAAAAAAGGTCAGGAGCAGGTAAAAATTTGGGCTCAAAAAATGTGGTTTGCCCAAATTTTAGGGTGGGGTAAAAGAGGTCAAAAAAGGTCAAGGTCAGGTGGGGTAAAAGAGGCTTAGTCCAATATGTGATTCGTTAATGATATTAAAGGAGGCAGGGCTATAGATGTCACGTGGATGCGTAGAACTATGCGCGAAGTTTCGCCATAGAACGTTGCGCATGCTCTCATTGTCTCTCTGTCTTCATCTCTCCTCTCTCTCTCTTCTCTCTCTCTTATAATATAATATTATATATATTATTATATATATATTATAATATATAAATAATTATATATATATATATATATTATATATCATATATATATATATATATCTATATCTCTATATATCTCTCTCTCTATATATATATATATATATATATATCAAGGCTGGGAGTATGACAATACAGGTTGGGGGTCGGATTCTCTCTCTCTACCTCTCTCTCCTCTCTCTCTTCGCCTCTCTCTCTCTCTCTTATATATATATATATATATAATTATAGATATATATATAATTATATATATATATATATATATATAATATATATATATATATATATATATATATATAATATATATATATATATATATATATATATATATCAAGGTTGGGAGTATGACAATACAGGTTGGTGGGACGGATTCTCTCTCTTCAGGCGGGAACGCGGAAAATGCGCCTGCGGGCGCACGCGGCGGCGGGAAAACGCGACGGGCTGGATTGCGGGTCGCACCTGCGGGTGCCCAGGATTAAGACATCAAAAAAGGGCTAAGCCCCTAAAGACACATCAAAAATTACCGTGGGCAAAAAATGACCCATGGACGAAAAAATTAGGGGCGCCGTACGTACAACGGTTGCTAACGCAACCGTTTGGCGCAACCCTTCTTCGAAGGGTTGCTAAAAATTAGGGTTGCCAAAAAATTAGGGTTCTCAAAAAATTAGGGTTCTCAAAAAATACCGTGGGCCAAAAATGACCCATGGAAGACCAAAGGGTTGGTCGAAAAAAAGGTCAAGGACAAAAAAAGGTCAAGGCACAAAAAGGTAAACCCCCAAAAAGGTAAAGGCCCAAAAAGGTCAAGGCCAAAAAAGGTCAAGGCCAAAAAAGGTCAAGGCCCAAAAAGGTAAAGCCCCAAAAAGGTCAAGGACCAAAAAGGTCAAGGCCCAAAAAGGTCAAGGCCCAAAAAGGTCAAGGCCCAAAAAGGTCAAAAAAGGTAAAAAATTGGGCTCAAAAATGCCTCAGGTAGGTTCCTGGGAGCTGTGGTCAAGGCCCAAAAAGGTCAAAAAAGGTAAAAAATTGGGCTCAAAAATGCCTCAGGTAGGTTCCTGGGAGCTGTGGTCAAAATGACCAACACGTGCAAAATGACTCCCCTACTACTCCCCAGGTCTAGATTCTAGAGCAGGGTTGGCACAAAAGAAATCAAATGACTTAAAACAACTGATTTTTTTACTTGATTTTTTTTTTTATAAAAAAAATCAATTTTTATTATTTTTTTTTTTTATTTTTTAGGAATTTTTTTTTTTTTATAAATTAACAATTAGTCAAAACTATCACCTAATTAATGACAAGTATATTTAATCTATATAATAAGTAAATTCATCAATGTAGTTTCAAGTCATTATTAATGAAGAAATAAATAAAATTAGAGTACTTCAGATAATTATATAGTACATATATAATTTAAATAACTTCATTAAACTAAATAATAATTATATGTACTAAACTTATTATTAATTAGGTAATAATTAGGATTATTTACTAATTTAATAAAAATAATAATTAAAAAAGCAGTTGAGTCTAAAAAAATTAAAAAAAATTTAAAAAATCTCAAAAAACAAAACAAAAAAAAAGAAACCAACATTGCTCTAGAATCTAGAGTATTAAAGCTATCGGTTCGAGTGAGAAAATATTGTTTCATATTTAAAGTTTTCGATACTATAGAATCAAGGTCATTTTATCATAATATTTGTTCACATATATGAATTTTCTATATTAATTTTTATGCAAAATCATAACTGAGTAAATGGCAAATCAATTACTGAATTCTTTTAAGAACGACATTTGAAAAAGTAGAAAGTTCCGGTTAGTTCCGGCCGGAACCAAGTTAGTTCCGGCCGGAACCGGAACTTCTAAAAAATCGAGGTTCCGGCCGGAAGTTCCGGCCGGAACCTGGTTCCGGTACATCCCTAGTTTGAATCTATATTTATATTGCATGAGTTTTGGGTGGTGCCCTGATCTGCTCCTGGCGAGGTCGATTTGACCTCTTCTGGACAGCGTTTTTTCTCTAGGGGAAAGCTTTGGGGAAGGGGTGTTAAGTAATTTGTTATTTGGGCGGTTTTGTAGGTATGTGTTGGCTAGATGTGTATGGATATGTGCAATCCATGACCTATTGGGAGGGTTAGGAGGAATTATGTTGTAAGTGTTGTAATAGAATTGAGCTGGAGAAGAGGGGGGGGATTTTAGTCTTTGTTAGGGGGGTTGGAGAGAATTTGGTAGCAAGGGTGGGATGGATTACGGGTTTTCTGATAGAATTGAGTCCCCACCATCTCCAGGTGTGAGGAGATGGGGAGGATGGAAGTTTCGTTGTGTAAATGTTGGATTGGGGTGGTTTTTGTGCAACCTGTGATAATTCTGAGCTGTATTTTGAGAGATTTGTAATTTATTTGTGTTTGATTTTGAGAGTGCTGGGAACCATGCTGGTGAAGCATAGTTTAGATTTGTTCTAAGGAGTTGTTTATAAGTAGTGGTGAGTGTGTCTTTCCTGTCGCTGAAGTTGTGTTAAGAAAGGGTTTGGAGGGTGTTTAGTTTTCATTGGGTTGAAGTAATTTGGTTGATGTGGGGGGAGAACATCATGCGAGTGTCATAGGTAAGTCCTAATATTTTTGGGGTTTTGTTTAATGGATGAAAGGAGGTTGTTGTTCAGGGTGATTATAGGATGGAGGGAGGATTGGTGACGGTCAGTAGTTAAAAGTGTTATGGAGGATTTAAGGGGGGATGCAGTCATTCTGTTGAAGATTAACCAATTTTCTAATAGATGTTAAGTATTCTTGGGTATGTTGTGTAGCTATGTTTACGTCTGGGTGTTGGGAAATAAGACTGATGTCGTCCTGCGTAACGTAATAAGTTTGGTGGATTGGTGGGTTGGGGTGGGTAAATCTGCTGTGAAAAAGTTGAACAAAAATGGAGAGAGAATGGCGCCCTGTGGGACGCCATTTTGTAGTTTGATAGAATGGGAGAGGTTGTTTTTGTATAAGACCGTTAGCAAAACGGTTGGTGAGGAAATTGGGAGAGCCAATTTTTGTCATTATTTCTAGGGGGAGTGGAGGATTTTTTGAATAAGGATGTGTGTGGGACGGTGTCGAATGCTTTGTTTATGTCTATTGCGGAGAGTATAGATCTGTGGGAAAAGGATTGGTTGAAGCCATTAATGATGTGTTGTGTGAGGGAGGTAGGGCTGTGGTTGTAGAGGAGATTGCCTTTTTGAATCCGTGTTGGCAAATCTGGAGAAGTTAATGGGGTGGGAGAATATTTGTTTGGTAGGCTAATTAATTTCTCTAGCCTTTCTAATGGAGCAAAAGCAGAGAAATTGGGGCGGTAAGAGGAGGGGGGAGTTAGGGTCTTTTTTGGTTTGAGTTTAGGGATTATGAATGCTTATTTCCAGATTGGGGGTATGTAGTTGAATTGCCAAGATTTGTTGAAGATTTCTGTGATTAGGAGGGATTGCTTTTTCTCCAAGGTGTTTTATGTGTAGGTTGGATATTGAGTCTGGACCTGTTGCAGTTGAATTTTTGAGGGTTTTAAAGGCTTCTATTATCATGTTCGTTGTGAATGGGGGTAGGAAGGGGTGTTGTCTAATTTGAGTTTTCTGCTTGTTTTTTTTTATTTTCCCTGCGAGTATTTTCATTAAGATTGGTTAGCATAAATGTTTAGCAAGACTGTCTGATTGTTGTTTTGGGGAAGGGAGGGAGTTATAGAGGAAAAGATGGGGATTCATGGGATTGTGGGGGGTTGTTTTGAGAGTTGGTTAATTTTTTTATGACTTGCCAGGTTTTCTTATTGTCTATGTGAGATATTATGTTGTAAGTATTATGAAAACTTATTGGTAGTGTTGGTGGTTATGAGGTTGGAGATTTGGGTGTTTATGTTTGTTATTTGGTTAGGAAATGTTGTAGGGTGTATGGATTGATTTTCGGAGGGAGTTTCTTTGTTTAATGAGTTGGCTGATCTCGGGGGTGAGTTTGGGGTTGTGTGATTTTCTGTAGCCTTTGGAGGTTTGCTGATTTAATGATTGTATCGTTTAAGTGGATGATGGAGGTGTGTAGGGATGTTGTATTGAGGATTGGAATTGGGTTAATATGGGTTTCGATATGGTTAGTAAATGCAGGCCAGTTTGCTTTTTTGTAGTTAGTGTACGTAGTAGTCTTTTTTGGGGGGGATTGATGGGGGGAGTTTAGAGAAATAAGAATAGGAAGATGGTCCGATTGTAGGTCAGTAATAGTGTCCCAGGTTAGCAAGTGGTGCAAGGAGGGGGAACAGAATGTAATGTCTGGGGAAGTAGGAGATTGGTTTACTTAGGGAGGGATTCGGGTGGGGAGGTTTTTAGAATTAAGGATATTTAGGGATTCTAATTTGTTAAGGATATGATTGCCTCGGGGGTCAGTAGGGTAGTCTTATACAGGCCGTGTGGTGGGCATTAAAATCGCCTCCGAGGATGAGATTTGGGTATGTAGATAATATTGAAAGTGGGGGTGTGAGGTTGTTTGGGGAGGGATTTGGAGAGGTGGGGTGGCGAATATAGAGATTGAAGATATTATAGGTGG
>JABUQX010010375.1:10000-31738 GCA_015478945.1 Trachelipus rathkii
AGAAGTAAAGTTGTCATTTCCTTCTAATGGCTCATCTTAGATTAAAATTTTACCCCAACCCCACAATTACACATGCAATTTATTAACCTATAACACAAAACATGCAATTCATGAAGCTAAATTATAAACCAATTTACCAAATATTAAACAAATTTGTCAAACAAATATAAAAAGGTACAACATAAATGATATAACACAGTCAGTCAGTCACCAGCCCCCATCCAAATAAAGCATTTTTTTTTTCTAGTCAAGGCAAGGTTCCCAAAATGACAAATATAAAATAAAACGAACTAGACCCTAAATGCATACCTACATTTAAATAATCCTATCATTCAAATGCCTATCCAACCTTTTAATTTATCCAACAGTTTTTAAATTTAGATCAATTCCATATGAAGTGGTCCAAAAAAATTATAAATATAATTGCCAAACAAATGATTTTTAAAATAATTATATTTGCATATAGTTAACTTATACGGATGTTGACAGTTCAAAACAAGCAGCAAAAAATTTTTTATTCACACTAGTTTCAACAATGGCCATTTTTTATACCTTTGGTAGAGAATTTTATGGCAAAAATTTATAGGGGTTAGCTTTAACCTCACTATCTCAGCTCTGGTAATTTCTATGACAAATTCTCTCAAGTATTTATGAAATTAAACTTTGCTTCTAAACATTCTTTCAAATTAAATTTGTCAAAGTTTCATTATTAAAATTGCTGAAAATGTAATTTTTTGGTGTGAATTTTTTTTTTTGGCGGGGAAGGGAATTTATTTAAGACGAATTTTTTTTTGTAAGTTCTAGACCTCTAAAACAATGGTTTAATCCAGTGGTTCCCAACCGATTTTGGGCCATGCCCCACCTAGACATTTCTAAAATCCTGTTGCCCCCTGTGATATTTAATTTTTTATTCAAAATTTATTGGTATCCACGTGAAGGAAGCTTAATAGACCATTAACCGTCTCTAAACAAGCTTCTAAAGAATATGCGCATCCATAAAAGAGAAAAATAAAAAACAAAAGACAGTTAAATAAAAAAAGTTTCCAAACATATAATAGAGAACTGAAATGCAGAAATATAAAATATTTGAATGAAAACTTATTCTGTCATACTTTGATCATTTTAATTATTGACATAATAATAATAAAAAATAAAATTTGAGCTCACCTCAAAATGTCTGTTAGTGAGATCCTTGTGCGGCATGCCTGCTACAGAGAGATTTTATATCAGGTACCAATTTAGTTAGCTTAAGTCTCAAGTCTCCTCGTGTAGTGATATTCAGTCGATTTCTTTTTTTCAATAACAAATCATTCACAGCACTAAAGCCACATTCAGCTAAATATGAAGATGGAAAGGGTAACAACAATTTCCTTGCAAAGTTGGTTGAAGTTGGGTATTTGGTTACTGTCTCATCACAAAGCCACGACATCACTCCTTTTATATTAAATAAAGTTTAACCGACTTATCATTTTGCATTTCCTAGAGTTCCTCTTGGTACTGCATCTAAACATCAGATATATCCACTAGCATTGGCTGCATCACCCATGTTGGAAAATTAATTTGTTCTAAATCAGAAAATCTTTCTTTCAAATCAGAGGCCAATATTTTCAGATGATCCAAAATGACAAGTACAGCATCATCAGTCACCTCACATTTTTTTAGCCAATGAAACTGGTCAAAAATTTTGGAAGAAATATTTTTTTGACATAGGTACCGTACCTCAACAAATGCATATTAAATGTACCTATGTATCAATAAATGTATCTTCATCTTTGCATCTACAAGAGTTTTGTTTGATCCTATAAGTTGTTTATTCAACATATTCAATTTTCAAAAATATCTGTTAAATAACTCACAAATGCTTTACCATCAACGGTTAGCAGGTGCTTCATTTCAGGCTTGTCACTTAAAAAGTCACTAAGAACATCAAATAGTTCCATGAATCTTTTCAAGCAATTCCCCTTTGAGAGCCACCTTACCTCAGTGTGAAGTAAAAGCCTCACATAGTTTGCACCTTTATTCTCACAAAATTGCATGAAGAGACGCTCACATTTTGTGTTAGCTTTGATTGGCCGAGAAAACGAGTGTGGGGAGATGGGAAATACCTTGTGTACCAATTACACATGTATATGCATGCATACTGTATATGCATAGGCTGGCCAGATTTTTTTCAACCTAATGCGGGACAGTCATCTTCATGCCTAGGCTATACTTTATAAATTATACAGTATAGCCTATAGGCAAGCATATATTATATATATTATAACCAAAAATAATTTAATCAAATATAGTAGTAAATAAGAAATAACTTTATTATTCTAATAAATCAATATTTACTTACTTAATTTGAACCAAAATTGTACTTGTCACTGGAATAGATCTTCTTAAAGAGGTTTGTATTCGAACTTAGGTACTCCGAAAATTGCAAGCAATCCATCTCATAATTGCAAGTAGTTAATAGTGCAGCCTTTAAAGTATCTATATTTAACATGCTTTTGTCTTCTGTTCAATAGTTTTTCATCATTGAGAATACCCTTTCTGTGGGTGCATTTGATCCAGGTAGACATAAAAAAAATTCTAGCACTTTTAGAATATTTGTAAATGGAATATTCTGACTTCTGAAATGTGCAAATATTTCAATCCATCTACTGTCAACCTCAAATTCACGATCATTCCATTCCTTAATTTTTACTATTGTCACAAAGTTCTTTACACAACTTACTTCATCGAAGAGATCATTATCATTTATAGAGAAATTGGGTATTTTTTCAAGGATAAATTCAAATCGTGATTGTTATAAATTTTGTAGCTTACATTTCACAATGCAGGACTTTACACGGTCCCGCATTGGGTAAAGATTTTTGCGGGACAAAAGATCTAAAAATAGTGAAATGCAGGACAGTCCCGCAAAATGCGGGACGTCTGGCCAGCCTATATATGCACCATATGTATTAACACACACACACACACAGGCTCTCTAGAAAACAATTAACTGTAAATAACTCATCCTCAAATTGCTACCTTCATCTGTCTGTATGGTGATGGTCAAAGGGTGCATGTCCAACGCATGCCCCACCAAAATATTACTTTAATTTTAAATCTCAATCCCCATGTTGGGAATCACTGGTTTAATCTAAAAAATTTGAAAATTAAATCTTGAACACTTCTTTCCTACAGGGTCACTGTGTTGAAACCAGTGTGAATAATTTTTTGTGTGTTTTGAACTGTCAATATATAAGGTTACAATATGCAAAATATAAATTAGGCTATTTTGGAAATAGTTGAAAGCAACCATTGTTGGATGACTTTATTTATATTAACACAGATGCATGGGAACTATTAGCTATCATATCCCGAAGCAAAACCCTCCATAAATTAAATAGCTACTTGTTAACAGAGGAAATATTTTTTAATTCAAACTAAATGAAGAAGAAGAGATACTATCGGAGGAGATACCAATATCAAACTTGGCAATTGAAGGAACCTTCCATTTTGTTCAGAAGAGTCCAACTATTAATAATGATAAGGACCAAGATATTATTACATAGTCTAGAATAATAATAATAATAATAATAATAATAATAATAATAATAATAATAATAATAATAATAATAATGTACTGATAGTATCAGTATAAGTATCAGCAGTATCGGCCATTTTTTCTTAATTTCTGGGTGAAGAATTATGACAAACTTTTAGATTCAATAATCACTATGCAACACAAAAAAAAAAAAAAAAAAAAAAATTTATTGAATCATATATTTTTTGACGCCGAACACAGATATAACCTTCATTTTTTTTTTCTATCATCAATACTTTGAGAGTTATTTCAATATTTAAGTTTTGGCAATTTTAAGGTTTGTTAATGAGCTTACACTGTAGGTACTTATTACAATTTTTTATTTGAAGGTTTAACTTATGAACAGAAACTTAAAAAAGACTTTTTACTTGACAAGATACATACTAATATCCCAAAAATATAAATCAATGCTATAATATGCCATAAACATGCTTACTTTGCATTTAAAAGCGAATCGATTTGGTTTCTTTTATCAAAAACCACATATAATCACCCACATATAATGGCACTATCCCAACGTCCCTGGTATCGCCTTTCCATTGTCTGAATATCCTGGTGAAATCTTTCATCATGTTCTTCACTTACATCCCCTAAATTCTCTCTCAAAAAAAGTCCAAATGCGAGTGAAAATAACGCACCTCTAATAACATACAGCACCCCATTTTTTTTATAACAATCAATGAGCATTTTTATCAGCTGTTTTGCAATTTGGATCTTTACAATTTTCTAAAAATCCCTGAACCACATTACGGAAACACATCAGGCATCATTTTCAATTATGCTCATCTTTTCCTTCAATTTCAAGGATTTAAGCATATTTAAGCATGTTTCAATGTTTCATCTTCCAAAAAAAAAAGAGAAAACACGCTATATATATATATATAATATAATATATATATATATTATATATATATATATATATATATATATATATATATATATATATAATATATATATATATATATATATATATATATATATATTTACTATATATATATATATATTATGTATATATTTATATATATATTATAATATATATATATATATATATATATATATATTATATTATATATATATATATATATATATACCGTAAAATGGGGACAAATGGGTCAAAATGTCTTTTTTTTTTTAAATCAATGTTTTTTTGGTTTTTATTTAATAAATTATTTAATTTTTTTAATACCAATATTATGCTATTATAACATACAATGTAGTTTTAGGTGCAAATTAGTGCAAAAACGTATCCTATAACTCAAAAAATATGTTTTTTGTTTCAGAAAATTACAAAAATTTCAGTTCAATTTTCATGAAAAAAAGTTAAACGTTGTGCACCAAAAACCTAAAGACATGAATATTTAGGAGGGAACATTCATTTATAACATCCCTAAGGTAAGCTATACTAAAATATATTTAAAATTCATTGCTTAGTTTTACGGCAAAATATTAATTTTTACCTTGGGGTCAAGTGGGTCACTCACTTTTTCTAACTTACATTTGGAACGACATGTCCTACATCATAGAATACACCCACTATTAGTGTCTACCCCTATGTTATAAGGTATGGGGAGTCGATTGGTGTATATTAGAAGGTGCTAGGATGCTTCCTTCTATGAGTTAGTACCCCGCCCCCCCCTTTTCTAGCACTTCCAGCATGGTATATCCTACGTCATAGAATACACCTAATATTAGTGTCTACCCCTATGTTATAAGGTATGAGGATTCGATTGGTGTGTATTAGGTGCTAGGATGCTTCCTTCTATGAGTTAGTAATAGACATTACCCCTACCCCCTTTATCTAGTGCAAGTATTCAACTTTGTTATTTTTCGAGCTAGAGAGTTGAACTTGGTGTCTACCCCTATGTTTTGAGGTATGCAGAGTTGATTCCTGGTATTACCGAGTGGATTGGAGCATTCCTTAGGTCCTTTTGCACTGGTGCTGCGGTGCTCATATATTTTTGGTTTTTAACGGTTTTCTAGTTAAGATATTCTCTTCAAACTGGTTACTGTGGTTGTTGAAGGTGCCGCCTGCCTGGGCCCAAGGTTTCCCGCCGCCACGTCCAAGGAGGGGAGGGGGTCTGAGCCCCCAAAACCAGGAAAAGGACTTAGAAGGTTGAAATTTGGTGAGTGAATAGAAGAGAATAAATGAAATAAAGTAATGAGTTTGTGCCGGAGCCGGAGTTTGTGATGGCGGAGCCAGACTGGAATTCTGGCTCCAGCTGCATATTGAGTCAATTGATGTGTGTTTATATTAGTGATGCAGGTAACATCCGCATCCGCGGAGCATCCACACATTATTAAAGATCCGCATCCGTGCTTTGCCCTGTGGATGTTGCACGGATATTTATTGTCGAGATTTGGCAAAGAATTTTATAATAAAAATACTTAAGATGAATCTGAACGCAAACTTTAAATGAAAGACATGGGATTCGACTCAACTGTGTAATGATGACATGATCTCACAGCATGAAGCTGATAATAATTTGAGTCAAGAGAGTCACATGAGATTAGGGATGCCAAAAAAATCAGCGACTTTACAGCTTCTGTCTCCGATGTAATACCATTAATCTCAACGCTAAGAAGCATTTTGAACCATTTTCAAATGAAAATGATGACGGTTTAAAAAGAATGAAAGATGTAATAAAACTAGAGCTATAAAAACGCTTTGGTTCGGTGGAAATTAATAACCTTCATATTCTTGCAACTTACTTAGATCATCGTTGTAAAGTCAAATTTTTTTTTGTAACACAATATTAGAACAATTTAAATCGTCCCTTTGTGTTGCAGTTGAAAAACTTCAATCCGAACAGTCTATTATATTAATTCGCCACCCATTAAAAGGAAAAAAGCAAAATCTACAGAACCAACACCTTCTACAAGTAAATCAATAACAGATTCACTGGAAGAATTTCTACAGTCCAGTAGTGATGAAGAAACACACGCATTACCAAAAGATGTAGCGCAGATGATTGAAAACTATCATCAAGAAAACCATTAGATACAAATAAATGATGATCCTATCAGTTGGTGGAATGTTAAGCAAAATGTTTACCTACGCTTAAGTAAACTTGCAAGGAAATACTTGGCCTGTCCTCCAATGATGGGCTAATATATGATGAAAAGAGAAACAGACTCTCAGCAGAAAAGGCAGAAAAATTGATGTTTCTCAAGCACAACCTTCCTATATTTGAATTTCAATACTAGTGCAAAAAGTATATAATCTATTGTAAAATATTATATTATATATAATTATAATTATATATTGTATTAATTATATTATAGAATGTGGCTAAAACTCGATATATATATTATATATAATAGTATATATATATTAAATTATTTATATATATAATATTATATATATATATATATATATATATATATATATATATATATATATATATATATATATATATATATATATATATATATATATATATAATATATATTACTGTATATATATATATATATATATATATATATATATAGTATATATGATATTTATATATATATATATAATATATATATATATATATATAATATATATTATATATATATATATATATATATATATATATAATAATATATATATATTATATATATATATATATATATATATAATAATATAACTATATATATATATATATATATAAAAATTTCAGTGTAAACGATGCTAGAAGGTTCTGTTTAAACGGTCGCCATTCTTTTCCTCGCAAGTGTTTTGTAATCAACTTTTCTTTCATACAGGTACTTGCGTTTTGATTATTAATACCCCGTGCGCTCAATGGAAAAGACAAGATCGAGCTTCTCGAAGATTGCTAAACTAGACAGGATGAGGGACTCCTCAGTGGCTACAACTTATCTACTATTGGTCACTTGGAAGAGAAGAAGAGGCTTGAATGAGACGATGCACATATAAGAATAAGTTTTAATAGTATATCTTATATATATATATATATATATATATATATATATATATATATATATATATATATATATATATATATATATATATATATATATATATATATATATATATATATATATATATTTGTTAAAATAATAATATAGAATATAGAAGACACATTTTTTTAATAAATAGTTTCAATAAATAATTATTCTTTATCCTTATCAACAGAAATGCGTAGCATAGATTGTCAACTTTATTTACAGTAATAATTCTTAAATATAATACAATATTCAGTAGCATTTAAATAGAAATCGAGTCTGTAATAAATCTTTGAGAGAGCGTGGTTTCGTGGAACTTTAAATACACTTGTGAGAGAGAGAGAGATAAACAACTTGATATAGTAAAATATTCTTGAAACGTAGATATGCGATTCTGCACAAATAGTCTTTGCATAAACAATTAAATCTTGTAGAATAATAATAGTGAACAATCTTCTTTGTAGAAATTATCATACAATGTGATATGGAATAATTAGACTTACTGTGTTTCTGCAACAGTAGAATGGATAAATGATGATGCGGTCACTTCAACGACCAATGTAAAATAGTAGCTTGTCTTAAGCATAGATTCAATACGAATAATAAATAGGAATGGCTTCACTTTATAATAAGAATATTCCACTTGTAAAATAATATCACACGAGTTATCTTAATACACTAGATTAACTCTTAGAATGCTAAAACACAAATAGCACTTTCTGCGTAACAGCAGTCTTTGTACACGTCTCTCTCACACGAAAACCAGCGTCAGACTCTCTCGAGTAATACTGTACATTCTACTATATACTATAATAATTCAGGGCTTAACAACAGATGGCGCGGTTGCCCTTCAACCTACTTACTATTTATACAGTATTTGAAATAGGATTCTAATGCATTGTTTTTCTCTTTGTCTATACGCGTGGATTATATAATGTATATAATTTGAGCCGTATAGAATACCCTCCCCTCCGAGGAAGGAATTTTATAATATAAAATTTCTAGGATGTACTGTACATTGATTTTAAATAAAAACAAAGCGTTTGAATTCGATTTTAACTAACTTTCCTACAACATATGATATACTATGTCATAGAACAGATTCTCATTCTTCCAAAATCTCCAATTTCATTTTCTCATGATCAGGTAAGCGTTTCAGGGAGTTATAAAATTAAAAATAAAAAAAAAAATAAATAAATTCTAATCTAAAATATATCCATCTGCAGCTCATTGAAACATCTACCATAAATTGCCAGCCATTTCAATGAAAGAATGGACACGAAAGGAAACCTGAAAAACACTAATCAGAAAATGACAAATCATTACGGTTGGAAGAAGAGGAAGGAAGATTACGAAATTCATCAGATACAGGAGTGCTATGAATAGGAGGTGCCCTATTTGAAGAACGAAGAAACCGAGGACTCTGGTCCCGAATTCCCTTAAATAGCGGATATGGTTTGTAATTACTATCAGAAGTATCAGTTTCCGACTTCGATATATCTGAACTACGAAAAGATGAACTTCCACTATTATTATTAAAACCCGAAAATGAAGATTGGAAAGTACTATCAGAACGAGAAGTATTTCCTTCAGAGCGATTATGACTAACTTGATTCGGACTATTTACATCATTTTGAATACGAATAGGATCCTGAAAAGAAGAATTCGAATATTGAAGATTGTTTCTTTCATGAATTGGACTAGGAATCTTACTTGCACTTCTTGCATATTGATGAGGAAACATGACATTTTCATCTTCATCATCTTGAGATAAACTTTCCGTTTCATCATCTACCTCATTATTGAAATGAACTTTCTTGCTTTGATCAGATTTAATAGCAGAATTTTCCTTGTTTTGAGGAAATTTTGGATCAAGAATAGGTTCAGCAACAATTTTGAAATTATCGCTATGAACAGCGATCTCTCGTCCACTTTGCAAGCATTGTAATATAAATCTGTTTCTCCCCAAGATTCCTACAACCCGGTACGGTCCTACCCATCGTTTGTGTAATTTCTTAGGTAATCCAGAAGGTTTTATATCTAATATGTACACACGACTACCCACGAGAATATCCCTATCCAGAGCTTTACTACGTTGTCTGGTTATGAATTTGTTCGTTTCATTCTCTAAATTTTCCTTTGCTATCTCACGAATCAAATTCGTACGTATTGCTAAGTCTTTTAGCTCTTCATGACTTGGTTGAAAATCTTTGTTTATACTAGAGAAAGGTGTGATGTAGTTATCTACATCGTAAGGTAAGCGTTTATTATACGAATAAAGAACAAAATGTGGACTTTCCCCTAGCGTTTCATTGTAGGTGCTGTTCAAGCACAATTGAACGAATGGAAGGTAGGATGCCCAATCGTTACCCTTTTTATTGACGTAATGTCGCAGGTAATTCTCTATCTGGAGGTTACAGCGTTCAACCAGGCTGTTTGCTGAAGGTGATCGAATTGAAATTTCGACCTTGTTTATTTTCCAAAGCTTACATAGCTGTTTGAAAAACGATGATACATATTCCCCAGCGTTATCAGAAAGAAGAACGGATGGTGTGTTATGACGAACGATAACTCTATGAAGCAGAGCGTTTGCTATGTGAACACCATTTCGAGAAGGTATGGGACACAATTCAACATACCTTGTAAGTGAATCTTTGAAAACTAGAATATATTTAGAACCCGTTTTAGAACAAGGAGGAAGTGGTCCAATGATATCAGTGTGTACTCTACTGAACGGCTGATATGCAATTGGGTACTTGTAAATAGATGCACGCTTAGGAATGTTCCCCTTAACACGTAAACAAGAAGGACATTCTTTACAAAATTGCTGAACAAGCTTTGATAGCTTCGGAAACGTGTAACGTTCTCTGATTCTTTTCTCTGTGCGTAGAGCACCCATGTGGCCAGCGCCAAGACTGCAGTGATTGAGATTTAAAACAGTATAAACTAAAGAATTTGGAACTTCAATGAGATATTGCATCTCCTTTGTAACGTAATATAAAATATTCTTAATATATGCATGTGGATAACAGAACGTGTTTCCTTTTTCTTTAATAAACTTTATAATAGGAGCTAATCTTTCACATTTTTCTTGTTCGGTTTTAATCACCTCGAACGTAAGATTATAAAACTTTTTATCCGCGAATGAAGAATCAATATTTGACACCAAAGATATAGGAGAAATAGAAGGTGGTGGACATCTTGAAAGAATGTCTGGAACAATATTCTTTTTACCTTCGATAAACAATATTTCAGGGTTAAATGCGTTAACCTTTACAGCCCATCTGGCCAATTTATGCGTCAGATCCTTACTTTTGAAAATTTGCACCAGAGGTTTGTGATCTGTATAGATCTTTATTGGATACCCATAAACTATATTCCTAAATTTAGACAATGACCACGTTATCGCCAAGGCTTCTCGATCAATCGAGCTATAGTTTCTCTCGGCCTTGCTCAACATTCTTGAAGCGAATGATATTGGTCTGTCGTTACCATTTGAATCTCTCTGTGCAAGGACTGCCCCGAGACCTATCCCACTGGCATCAGTACATAAAATAAACTCCTTATTGAAGTCTGGAAATTGCAATAAAGGTTCCATGATTAACTTTTGTTTGAGAATATCAAAAGCCTTTTGTTGTTCTTCTTGCCATACGAATTTTACACCCTTTTTGAAAAGAGCTGTGATCGGCTGTGCAACAACAGAAAAATGAGGAATAAAATTGCGATAAAACGATGTGAATCCCACGAAAGAACGTGCTGAACTAATATCTGTAGGTACTGGAAATGACTTGAGTACTTCTAACTTACTAGGATCTGCAGAAAGACCTTCACTACTGATAAGAAACCCTAAATACACTAATGACCTTTTGAAAAAGTTCGCTTTTTCCAACTTGATTTTAAGCTTCGCTTTCTTTAAAGCATCAAACACTAACCTTAAACTACGATAGTGTGAATCTATGTCTTTAGAATAAACAATGATGTCATCAAGATAGATGAGCGCGTGAATACCTAACAGGTGAGAAAGAGCTGCTTCCATTATTTTACAGAAGACATGAGGTGCTGTACGTACCCCCATTGGCAAGACTCGCGGTTGCCAACGTCCCCGATGAGTTGTAAACGCAAGATAAGGCCGACTTTCTGGCGAGACTTCCACGTTATAGTAGCCCGTAAGTAAATCGAGGGAACTGTATACTTTCGAATCCCCTAACTTTGACAAAGTATCCTGAATATTGGGTATAGGGAACTGGATAGGTACTACATACTTATTCAATTTCCGGTAGTCCAAAACAATCCTTGGTCGAGCACTATCCTTTTTGGCTATCACAAGGAGAGGACTGGAGTGGGGTGAGTCAGAAGGTTCAATGTATTCCTTGAGGATACAGTCGTTCACCCAGCTGTCAATATCCGACTGAAATTTGTGCGGAAGGAGGTAATTTGGTATATAGAAAGAACTATTACGTATAGGCCTCTCACATTCGTACAGGTGGTACACAAACTATACATGTTCATAAAATATATGACATATATGTAAAATAATAAATTTCAATAAATATTTATATCAATATTTATTCTAGTTGCATTTCAGAACATTTTAAAAACATCTGTTAATGAGTAAATAAACAGACGACGAAATTTACAGTTATAATCCGAGTCTCGTATAACTGCGTATAAACTGGAAATATCTGGTATGAAACCCAATGAACCCGTCTATAGTGTCTTTACTATTATAAAGTCAACCCCGTTATTACATACAAAAACTAGCCTCTGACAGCCTATCTTGAACAATTAAGAATCTAGAATATTCTCTACTCTATGAATACACAAAAATAAATTATAAAGTATTTTATACTATATAATTATATATATTCTTTATATATAATAATATAATTATTGTTCAAGCAAATAAAAAGTTATATAAAAAATGTTAAAATATATTTTTAACAATGTGAATGAAATATTGAAACAAGGATTCTGTTTCAGAAACGCGAGGCTACAACAGATAATTTGATTACGTCACTACGTCCACAGATGCCGCATCCAATTAAAATTGAGCAAAAATCGTATGTATATTACTTGTAACAGGCGAGGATTGAACCCAAATGACAAATGGCTATTTTTATGAAAATATTAAAAAACTATATTTTACATAAGAAATAAATGGCTATGATTTCAACTTACAGTTGTGTATTTCGCATACATACCAAACAGTAACTGAACATTTCTATAGTTCATATATCAATATAATCCCAGATTAAATTTTTCTCAAAGACATCTAAATCTGCTCCGAGAATGATGGATCCGTTGAGGAATGGAAAAATATGATTCGCAACTTGTAGGCTTCTGCTCCCCGAAAATGAGCCTTTTGAAAAATTGAAATGCTTCCCCAATGCTCTTTGTAGCATAAAAGAATATCTTCAGACCAATGTAGAGTAAAGTCGCCTCTATAATCTTGAAGTATATTGTAGATAATATAAAAAAATTTCAGTGTAAACGATGCTAGAAGGTTCTGTTTAAACGGTCGCCATTCTTTTCCTCCGCAAGTGTTTTGTAATCAAACTTTTCTTTCATACAGGTACTTGCGTTTTGATTATTAATACCCCGTGCGCTCAATGGAAAAGACAAGATCGAGCTTCTCGAAGATTGCTAAACTGGACAGGATGAGGAACTCATCAGTGGCTACAACTTATCTACTATTGGTCACTTGGAAGAGAAGAAGAGGCTTGAATGAGACGATGCACATATAAGAATAAATTTTATAGAATCTTATATATATATATTATATATATATATATAATAATATATATATATATAATATTATATATATATTGAATGAGACGATGCACATATAAGAATAATTTTTAATAGTATATCTTATATATATATATATATATCCTTGTTAAAATAATAATGTAGAAATATAGAAGTCACATTCCTTTAATAAAATAGTTCAGTAAATAATATTATTATCCTTATCAACAGAAATGCGTAGCATAGATTGTCAACTTTATTTACAGTAAATATCTTCTTAAATATAATACAATATTCAGTAGCATTTAAATAGAAATCGAGTCTGTAATAAATCTTTGAGAGAGCGTGGTTTCGTGGAACTTTAAATACCCTTGTGAGAGAGAGAGAGAGATAAACAACTTGATATAGTAAAATATCTTGGAACGTAGATATGCGATTCTGCACAAATAGTCTTTGCATAAACAATTAAATCTTGTAGAATAATAATAGTGAACAATCTTCTTTGTAGAAATTATCATACAATGTGATATGGAATAATTAGACTTACTGTGTTTCTGCAACAGTAGAATGGATAAATGATGATGCGGTCACTTCAACGACCAATGTAAAATAGTAGCTTGTCTTAAGCATAGATTCAATACGAATAATAAATAGGAATGGCTTCACTTTATAATAAGAATATTCCACTTGTAAAATAATATCACACGAGTTATCTTAATACACTAGATTAACTCTTAGAATGCTAAAAACACAAATAAACACAAATGATACTTTCTGCGTGACAGCAGTCTTTGTACACGTCTCTCTCACACGAAAACCAGCGTCAGACTCTCTCGAGTAATACTGTACATTCTACTATATACTATAATAATTCAGGGCTTAACAACAGATGGCGCGGTTGCCCTTCAACCTACTTACTATTTATACAGTATTTGAAATAGGATTCTAATGCATTGTTTTTCTCTTTGTCTATACGCGTGGATTATATAATGTATATAATTTGAGCCGTATATATATATATATATATATATATATATATATATATATATATATATATATATATATATATATATATATATATATATATATATATATATATATCAAACATTCACATCCACATCCGCAGCCGCGGATGTTAAAATCAAACATCCACGGATGCAAAAAAAATGACATCTGCTGCATCACTAGTTTATATATGTTTCAAAGGACATAGATTCCGATTTTGAGGGTTTCAGAACCCAAAAAATGAGTTTGAGGACCCCCTTGATGGGGACTCAGATGAAAAAGAAGAAAAGCACAGAGTGCAAGACTAGGAGGAAGAAGAAGGAGGAGGAAGAGGAAGAACAGGAGGAGGAAGAGGAAGAGCAGGAGGAGGAGGGGGAGGGAGAAGAAGAAGAAGAAAGGAGGAAGGAGAAAGAAGTAAGTAAGATAAGTGATAAATTTAATGAGTGACCTGTTTGTCCCCATGAGTGACCTATTTGACCCCAATACCACATTGCCATTTTGCATTTTTATAAAAAAAAATTAAAAATATTCTCAGAAAGATATATTTATTTCTTTAACATTTTTTATGTATAAAAAAGATGGAATTAAATTCGTGAATGGTTAATAAAACATTTCTATAACACATTATATTTTTTGCACCTACTTATATGTAAAAAAAAGTCAAAAAGTGACCCATTTGACCCCATTTTACGGTATAATATATAATATATATATATATATATATATATATTATATAGACTTATTATTATATATATATATATATATATTTATATATATATATATATATATATATATATTATATATAATATATATATATATATATATTATATATATATATAATATATTACACGGTAATATTTTTATATATATTATATATATATATATATATATATATATATATATATATATATATATATATATATATATATATATATATATATATATAATATATATATATACCTATATTAATATATTTTTATACAGGTATTATATATTTACTTCTGCCCATGCCCACTCAATTACTTGAGGTCCCGATCCTGCTTCCAGGAAGCCGCCAACTGCTACTTGGGTTCCACAGGTCGAGAAGCGGAAGATACTACCGAAGAAGTTCATCAGCGGTATTGGCGCGTCGAGAGCGGAGCAGACACGACCAGAGGAGGAGCTGGCTTTCCATGTGTGCGCTCTGTGGAAAATGTGTACATCTGGTGCAGTGTGGGTGGTAGGTAACATTGTCATAGTTTGAATCTATTTTATATGTAAAAGTTTTTGGAAGTGGTGACCCGAGTGGGCTCAGGGCACACGGTCGATTTGGCCTCTCTGGACATGTGTTTCTTCTATTACAGGGACAACTCTCTTTGGGGAGGGGAGTTTAAGTAATTGTTATTGGGCCGCGGTTTTGTAGGTATGTGTTAGCTAGTTGTGTAATGGATATGAGTGAGCCATGACTTATTGGGAGTAGGAGGGGGAATAATGTTTTCTGTGTCTGGACGGGGTGTTGTATTGAGAATCATTTGGATTGCACATGGGTGGTGTATGGAGATTTAGGGTTTTCTGATAATGAATATTTGAGAGTCCAACCATCTCCAGTGTGGAAAAAGTTTGCATATTACGTTAGTTATATGGTCCCTAATCTAAAATAAAAAAAAAAATCCTTAATCTAAAAACTGCCTTAAAAACTAAAAAATAAACGCCCGTGCTAAAAAGCGGCACGGAAAAAGTAAAATGGTTCGGGAACTTACTACCTATTCCCGAAGTACTGCGTTACCAAAAACTTAAAAAAAAGCACAGCAGAAAGCGATAAAATACGTTACTCGCCGCCGCGCTGCCACGATCCCACTCATCATCATCATCATCATCATTCCTCCGAACGAAGATTTATTTAAGTCACCCAAAAAATTCTCGGTATCGTAAGTAAAAATGAAAAGACGAGTGGGTGGAGATAGGTAAGGATGCAAGTCTCGTCAATGGTAAATGTTGGATGGGGGTAGTTTTGGTGCATTCTGTGATAATTCTAAGGGCAGTGTTTTGTGCGATTTGTAATTTGTGTTGGGAAAGGGTTCAGAGGGTGTTTAGTTTCCATTGAGTTGATGAGGTGATTTGGTTGATGTGGGGAGAGAATGTCATGTGTGTGTCATAGGTAAGTCCTAATATTTTTGGGGTTTTGTTTAGAGGGAGGGAATTGTTGTTCAGGAAAACTATTGGATGGAGTGAAGATTGGTGGCAGTCGGTGGTTAGGAGGGTGATGGAGGATTTGAGGGGGGAGGCGGTCATTCTATTAATAGGACTAAGCAACGTTATTCGAAAACTGTAGTAAAGTATTCTTGGGTGTGAAGAGTGGCTCATATTGGGAATCTGGATGTTTGGGAAATGAGGTCTGTATATTCTTATCCCTCATACTGTGATAAGTGTTGGTGGATTGGTGGGTAGGGATGGGCAGGTCTGCTGTGAAAAGATTGAAGAGGAATGGAAAGAGAATGGCGCCCTGTGGGATGCCGTTTTGTAATTTAATGGAGTGGGAGAGATTGTTATTGTGGAGAACTTTGGCAAAACGGTTAGTGAGAAAATTAGAAAGCCATTTTTTGTCGTTATTTTCTAGGGGGGATTGAAGGATTTTTTGTATAAGAATGTATGTGGGGACAGTGTCAAAGGCTTTGTTGATGTTGATTGCTGTGAGAATGGATCTATGGGATGGGGATTGGTTGAAGCCATTGATGATGTGTTGGGTGAGGGAGGTAAGGGCTGTAGTTGTGGAGTGGTTGCTTTTAAAGCTATGTTGGAAATCTGGGAGGGTGATGAGAGGGGAGATTTTGTTTAATATTAATTTCTCCAGCAGTTTACTGATGGAGGAGAGGAGAGAGATTGGGCGGTAAGAGTAAGGGGAGTTAGGGTCTTTTTTAGGCTTGAGTTTTGGGAGTATGAATGCTCGTTTCCATATTAAGGGTATATAGTTAAGTTGCCAGGATTTGTTGAAGATTTCTATGATAAGGCGAAGTGCTTTTTCACAGAGGTGTTTTAAATGTAGGTTTGAGATTGAGTCTGGTCCTGTAGCTGGTGAATTTTTGAGGGTTTTGATAGTTTCTGCTATCCTTTCAGTTGTAAAAGGGGGGGGTGTGGTCTGAGGGGAGTTTTCTGAGTTGTTTTTTTTTGTTTTCCTGTTATTGGGGTGGGTTGGTTTGCGAGAAATATTAGCATAATGTTTTGCTAGGCAGTCTGATTGTTGTTTAGGAGAAGGGAGGGAGTTATCAGGTAAGGAGGGGGATTCGTGGGAGGGAGGGGGGTTGTTTCGAGAGTTATTTAGTTTTTTGATGACTTGCCAGGTTTTCTTATTATCAATGCATGAGATGTTGGATTGTAAGTATTCTGAAAACTTATTGGTGGTTATGAGGTTGGTAATTTGGGTATTGAGGTTTGATATTTGGTTAGTGATGAGTGGGGTGTATGGTCTAATTTTTGTTCAATGAGTTGGCTGATTTCAGGGGAGAGTTTGGGGTTATAGGATTTTCTGTGGCCTTTGGGAATGTATAGGTTAGCTGATTTGGTGATTAAGTTATTTAATTGAATAATGGAGGTGTGTAGGGATGTTGTATTATGGATTGGTGTGGGGTTAATATGGGTTTCGATGTGATCAGTGAATGCTGGCCAGTTAGCTTTTTTGTAGTTGGTGTATGTAGTGATCTTTTTTGGGGGGGTTTGATGGGAGGAGGTTAGGGAAATAAGAATGGGGAGGTGGTCTGAGTGTAGGTCAGTAGTGGTGTCCCAGGTTAGTCAGTGATGTAAGGAGGGGGAACAGAATGTGATGTCAGGGGAGGTGAGGGATTGGTTTGATTGGGGAGGGTTTCGGGTGGGGAGGTTTTTGGAATTGAAGATATTAAGGGGTTCTAAATTCATTCAGGATATGGTTGCGCGGGTCATCAACTGATTTTTCACCTTCCTGTGGTTTTTATGAATTATCTCTCAAAGTTTAAATCACAATTTTTTTTATATCTACAAACATATTGAGAAAGAGCTCAGGAATAATAATCAATGTTAAAATTTTTAAAATTTGCAACATGTTAAATTTTATTAACATTTGAAATGGGAGGGGTAACTTTGGCCACCCCCCATTTTATGGTTATGGGGCAACTTTTGCCAGTTGAGGTCGCTCTAAATGCCCTTAAATTAAATAATATAGGGGTTTTATTTATTTAATATAATAATATGTTTATATTTATATTTTTTTTTCTTTAATTTTTTTTTTCATTTTTTTTCCATTAATTTTTTTTCATTTTTTTTTCATTTTTTTTTCATTTTTATTCATTTTTTTTTTTTTTTTTTTTCACAAAATTTTAAATAAAATAAAAAATTAAAATATAAAATTAAAATTAAAAACATTATTTAAAAATAGTTAGGCACTAAATGCTGAGGACAAGTCTGTGATTTCGCCATCCAATATCACTGAAATTGTAAATAGCTAACAATCCCCATTACATAAATCCAAGAGGGCAGTATGTGTTTTCAGACCCCCTAAAGGTGTCTGCCTAATGTAGTTAAGTTTTTTTAAAGTTTTTGTTCCAAAAAAGGAATTTTTAATTTTTTGATTTTATAAAGGCAAATACTGTGCAATTAATTTTAAGAAAATACCCAAAAACAACCTGAAATTTTAAATATAATTAAAAAATATTATTACTACAATAAAACTAAGGCAATATAAGGAATATTAGTACTGCAATACAACTTTTGCATACAATGGGGTAACTTTGGCATGGGGCGGCCAAAGTTACCCCATTGCTGGGGTAACTTTGGGCACCCTTTTCTGTCCCTCCTGCACAGCCACTACAAGAACAAAGAGCATCAAATTTTTGGAGAGTAGTCCCTAGTATTAGATCATTAATTTGTATATATATTCTTTAAAAATATATTTTTGGAATGTTTGGCAAGCATAAACATGTGGCCAACTGGCCAAAGTAACCCCGTTTTACGGTATATATATATATAATATATATATATATATATTATATATATATAATATATATATATATATTATTATATAATTGTGTCTCTGTATACAGTATATATATATAATATATATATATATAATATATATATATTAGGGATGTACCGATACCACAAAAGAGGCCGATACCGATACTCTGGCTGATACTGATACTCTTTTTTTTAGGTGCCGATACCGATACTTTAATAATGAAATAAATACACAGTAATAAAGATAGAACATTTGTGTACTGCTAAGGCAACTCAGGATTGGATTCCCTGTACAAAAAATACTTAGTCATTTATTTCATATTTGGTTGTGCTCAAATATATTTATTTGGTAAATTAAAATAGTATCTATAAGGAATAATAAATGCAAATATAATATTAATAACTTTTTTTATGTTCGTGTTTTATTCAAAAAATATTCCATTTAACCTTTTTTCCAGTAAGTATAACAAAGTTTAGCTACTAGCTTTTGTTTTAACATGATTACAATTTACAAGAAGAATTCTTTTAACTAGCTACAATATAAAGAATAAAAATAATGAAAAGAGACCTCAATTAATCATCAGCTGAAAAGACAACAATAAAAAAACTCTATTATTCAAACATGAATAATAATAATATAACTTCCTTTAAGATTAAAGATAGATATCAATCAATACTCAAATTCAAAAATTCTCAAATTGTGATGCAAAGGCATTAAGCTTTCACTATTATCCTGGCGAGAGCCTGTCCTTTTTTGGGGTGTTTACATCGCCACCTAACCACTAAAAGTATGCTTCGCTCTCGGACTGATTTAGGGGAGGGGGATAATATTTGCTTGCAAGCACTGATAATCAATGGAAACCTTTGGCCCATTTTCAATGCCACCACATGAAAGGATTCTCTTCTGTAGAGCATCTCCAAATGTTTTTCGTAGAGCCTCATCTCCTCTTCACAGATTGCAAATTTAAAATTATCTTTGCTCCTTGATGAATGTCTCTTCAGTTATTTCGATGAGGTTCCTTGGTGTGATTCCTTTTGAAGATGAATGAGATGTCAATGCAATTTCGGCCATGAACTTATTAAAGTCTAACATATCCAAATCTTCTTCATCTTCAGTAGGTTTATTTGCTGAAACGCCACCATTGTCACTATCAGTGCTGTTGCCAGGGGTTGCTGATAAGGCGGCTTCCACTTCTGTGAAATTTTTTTTTTTTTTTGTCACCGGCGAAGCAAAGCTCCTGCGGTTATGCATTATAAATGCATTCAGAAGTGGTTCACCTTTGGAGATGCCATTCTTATGGGGTTCAGCTAGCTTAAGGAATTCTTATTATACTTTTTATTTAGTGATGGGAACGATTAAGAATTTTTTAGCGATGACGACGATCGATGACGATTATAGTAAAATTTGAGATGACGATTAATTGAAAAAGTATATTTTAAAAATTTCTATTATTTTAATAAATTTAACAAATTTATAATAAGTGTTCACTTCATTCTTATTTAAATGTGTAAATACATTAAGAACCGCATTAATACATAGAATGTTTTCCTGTTATTCATTAACCATCTTGATTTTTGTTTTCTACTCTCTCTCTCTCTCCTTCTCTCTCTCTCTCTCTCTTCCTCTCTCTCTCTCTCTCTCTTCTCCTCTCTCATCTCTCTCTCTCCTCCTTCTTCTTCTCTTCTCATCTCTCTCTCTCTCTCGTCCTCTCCCTCTCTCCTCCTCTCTCTCTCCTCTCCTCTCTCTCCTCTCCCTCTCCCTCCTCTCTCTCTCTCTCTCTCATCTCATTCTCTCTCCTCCTCCCCGCCCCCGTTTAAACGGCCTCTAACATACTATTTACCATATCCCCGTCCGTCTCTCTCTCGCTCGAAATAAATTATCTCGCTCTTCCCTCTCTTCTCTCACTTCCTCTTTTCATGGTTCTTTCAACAGAGTAAAAGAGCAAACAAAGAGAAAAACAAGCAGAAGCGCGCCCGCGCTTACACCAGTCTAGTCGGCACTACGGCCGAACCGTACGTACCAAACTCTTTGTCATCGCTTTAGCTATCTTCGACCCCTCCTACCCGCTCTCAATGTCTCTCTCTCTCTTCTCCTCCTTTCTCTGACTCCTCTCTCTCTCCTCCCTCTCTCTCTCTCTCCTCTCTCCCATCCTCTCTCCTCCTCTCCTCTCACGACATCTCCTTCTCACTCCTCTCTCCTCTCGCATCCTCTCTCCTCTCCTTCTCTCTCCTCTCTCCCTTCTCCTCCTTCCCTCCTCCTCTCTCCCTTCTCCTCTCTCCCCTTCTCTCTCCTCCTCCTCTCTCCTGTCCCTCTCCGTCTTCTCTCTCTCCTCGTCTCCTTCTCTTTCGTCTCTCGTCCGCCCTCACCGCTCTCCCTTCATTCTCTCCCTCCCCCTCTCGCGTCTCTCTCCTCCCAGACCGCCTCTCATCCGTCTCTCTCAGTTCCTTCCTCCTCGTCCCCTCTTCTCTCCGTCTCTTCTCCTCTCCCATATCCT